>BSQZ01000130.1:307500-377500 GCA_033239005.1 Lamellibrachia satsuma | reverse complement strand
TATAGGGAGAACGGGGCTAGTTGTGCCACGGGTAAGGTGTAACACAGGTACTACATACAAACAACAAATGCAAATTATTTCACAAACTAGCAGTATGCTTATCAATAGTTTTAAGCATGTCACGTGTGATATAGCACGAGGGTGCACACAAAACGGCACCATTTTAAAGAAAAAAGGCCATTAATATATGGTGTGGTTGTTACGGTAGGTCATTCCATATGCGCAGTGCCTTCACGTCATGCCTCTCCCAAGGCTTTCTCAACATAGTATATATACTTGTTTTTAGGTGAGAGAGATCAGGAATGCTGTAATGCACTCCGCCAACTTCAGGTTTGCTGATGCTGACATGAGGACCCATCTTCAGTGCATGATCGACTTACTGCAGGAGCCTGAATTGCAAAACTACACAGCCGTAAACCTTGCAATCAATGAAATCAACCAGGTATCTTTAGGGAAGTCACGCGTCTAGTCACGATTCTGGTCACGTGTCTTGTTGCCGGACTTTGTTAGCTCAATACAATATCAAGCAATGTCTACCGATATGTTCAATTGTATTAAAATATTTATATGAAAGTATGATATCTAGTGAATAACAACACATTTTTGTTACGTTAGTTTTTGTGGGTATCTAAGGTGAAAGTGAAAATTTATTAATCCAATTTTACATGTCCTTCAATCACTCGGCCATTCCGGGAGAATCAGTAAGTGTGCGATTTTTGTCTGTCTACATGGTGTTTGGAATACAAAATAATTGTTTCCGTCTGTTTTTTTAGCCTAACGTATTGATCCCTCGTCTATTAAGAAAACAACAACAATCTGACGTTCATATATTCGTATAAAACAGGCTGTCCTGTTTTTACTTTAAAAGGTTAAAAAAAAAAGGTTATAATATTTTTTTAATTACAATTTAGTAAATAAAAGTGTATGTGTGTGACATAGTAATATATGAAATTAAGAAAAAAAACCATGTTCCACTGATTTCGGTGTATACCAAATCACATTGGTTAGCATGACAGTGCAGAGTTTAATTATTTGCATTTTGCAATAATATCTTCTTGCTTTTTATCACAACTGCTCAGCAAAAAACATTGTAAGTATTTGATTGAATTTGACATGTATGGTTCATTGAAAAAACGGACAATTTAAACGCGCTTAATCAATTCGATGTTTTTGCTAGTCTCATTTCACACAAAAATTGCGAAAAACCAATCCTACCTAGTATCTACTGCAACATGCTAGCTCATTTGTGTAACTTTTGTATGTAGTATTTGTGAAATCCTCAGACAAACTATTAAATTAGTTAATGATTGTTCAAGCATTACGTAAAGTGAAAATCAAATTGCTGAAAAATAAAAAAAAATTCTTGGTGAAATTTCGTAACTTTGTCTTGTGATCGGCTAGAGGATGGAGGTCACGCCCATGAAAGTCAATTCTTTCGATAATTTGAACATAAATAGGCATTTTTTAGACTGCGCACGTTACTTAATCTAGTCACACACTACACATCTGGACATAAGTGAACCGGATTCACGATGGGCTGAACCACTTGAGGAAGCTACTTTAAACTATGGGAATTTTATCATCTTACTACGGTGGGTGCAAGCAAATCAATGTGTACGCAATGCTCAATACTTGTGTTTTAGATTCAGAATGCTGATATCGATATCAATGATGCTGCAGTCATTCAGCAGGAACGGAACACTTGGAAGTGCTTGATTGCTGCCCAAACTACCAATCGTAAGGTAAGTACTGCAGTATTGGCGAAGTACTCCTAAGGCGGTTTAGTCTTTATTGTTTTTAATATTTTCAAATGCTATAATAATAAGATAGATACATGTTTGTGTGACTATATGCTTGGAAAACAAGTTCAGAGGCGCATCTAAGCAATTTTGTTAATCCGTTTCGAAATCGGTAAGGCGTATAATGTCAACAGGTGGACGGACACGCTATGGAGCTCAAGATGATAAGCATTGATCAAAAGATGAGTCTTTAAATGGCGGCGAAATTGTGCAATATTTTCCACTGATAAAACACTCAGTGGGAGAGAATTCCATATATTTCATTAGTGCTATCAATAGCCCAACTGATTATTCCATTGATGCACTTGTGTCGTCCTAACTACATCGCCATGCTGGACATTATAATCGCGTATCGTCGTCACTGATCGTATCCAAAACATCACTTGTTTTCTCATATTTGAATAATCGTATATAATTCACCTGTCCAGGTTCTAATGAACATAGTTGTTTCTGAAGTGTGTCATTAATTGATCTTTTTCGTGTGAGGTCACAGCCTCAGTTAGGCTGTTGGTTTCTCCTTCCAATCTCTCTAGCCATACTGAATCCGTCATCTGTCCAATGTTTGATGTTGTCTGTCTTTAATTGATATCTACATCTTGTATCTCAGCATAAAAACCAGTGCTTCACGTTCTGCATTATCACCCATCTCACAGTTTCCTTTTCTAGTTTGTGTCATTTTGCTTATTACACTTTTATTAACAACGTTCTCTAGGAAGGTATATTATGTCATACAACATTAATATTAACGGAACTATAATAATGGTGTATGAGCATCCGAAATAACAACAATATTTGAAAAGGCTTTTTGACTGTCATATATCCTATCATCAGATGTTTAGAACTGAGCTCAAGAAGATATTTGACTCCAACAAAGACCTGCGAAAGCGACTCGGTGATGTCTACACAGAACTGAAACAGGACATCGATGATGTCAAACGTACGTTACTTACGATATACACTCTATTGTATTATCATTGCATTATGCAATCAAGTACAGTAACAATTTACTAATTTGTATTAAATAAGAATGTTACTTATTTAACTGTGTTTAATGTGAAAACATTATGTTTTTCTGCTTGCTAAATATAAGTTAAAAAACAAATCAGAATACCGTTTATTTTGTTTGCTCGGGCCTTAGTTTCGAGCTATGATTCGTACCATGACTGTTTCTAATTGGCATGATTTCTACTCAACATAAGAAGAACGTGATGATTTAGACGATGAAAGAGTATCCAGGTTGACCATACGCAAAAAAGTAGCTGTAGTAAATTACTATTGGATAGGTCAGTGTCAAATACTAGACATTTATGAAACAGTTACTGATACACTGTTTCTAATTATTGTGACATGTATGACCTTAAGTGGGACAAAAACCAATAAATAAAACCAATATAACTGGGGCTGTTCACCTCTTGGATCGATGGTTCCTACAGTAGTTTGAGTTCCTATGGACGATGTGAATGAACATAATAATTATAACTTAAACAAAGAATAAGTTCTCTATCAGAAATGGTATTGAAATCACATCTCTGTTGAACAGTCTTATATTAATATTTGTAGTCAATAATGTTTTGGAATGCATGTGAGAATGCTTACATGCACGCTAGGTACAACCGTAACACAATGCCCATGTAACTGAGAATTTATGCAAGTTGCAACCTTATTTGATGAAAACATCTGCATCAAACCTGAAGTTCAACAAAATAGAACGTGGAACGTAATTTTATTCAATCATTAAGTTTCATGTCGGTTATTTATACATATATCAGACGATGATACCATTCACACCAATATTTCGGCATGAAGCATTATTTATGCATATATTATTCATTATGTGTTGTTCTTGCAGCTTCAATATCCGAGCAGTGGGAAACAGTTGCATTTAATTACGAGACGTGAATAACCATATGAACTATGTAATATGTAAAATAGAAAGGAACATTATATCAAATTCTCACACGAATTGGTTGGATTTGTGAATGATGGTCGAAGTGAATGGAAAATAAACATTTACTATACAATAATATTCGGCAAGGTACACGGAAAAAGGCCGTCCCTTGGGTCTAACATAAGCAAATCATTCCGATTCTATAGTAATCAGCCAGGGAGTTAATCACCCTACACAACACTACTAATTGCGTCTAAAGGCCGGTTCACACGAGCGAGCGCGGCTTTCAACTCGCGTCAAGAGGTGACGGAATGTCACGTCGAGTGTATCACCCATTCGTCGATAATTTCATGTTACTTGTGTCAATACAATCGAAGTTTAAAGTATATACGATTGCTTCGTATACATTGATTGCATTGAGTAAATTTCACTAGTTACGCAGACCTCGGGTAGTCAATCCTATTTGTCACAATGGAAAGTATACGTTGATTCTTTTGTGCGATGCCAACTTGTGAAATTGATGATCTGAGCTGCCTAGGGATATTTGAAGGATGCAGGGGACTAACCAAGTAGGGTGGTTGTTGCGAAGATAGTCACGATATATAAGTGTGGACAGTTTTAAAATTAATTCGATAAGAAACTGGAAACCAGTGTAACTATTTAAGTAGTGGTAGTGGTGGTGAAAACCGAGGCGCCCCGAGTACCACACGTTCCAGATAATGTTGTACTCGTTGGAGTTTAGCCAATTCTCTTTTAGCAATATTATTTAGTAGTGAATTACAATAATCAAGGCGGTTACTAATTAATGCCGTTGACATTATTTTAGATGTAGCTATATATATGTGACAACGACTTCGACGGAGAACACGTATATGATAGAAACAGGATTTACATAATTGAGAAATATGCTGGCGAAAGTTGAAGTCACTACCAAAGAAAACACCAATATTACGAATAGTATCTGATGGGAATGTATCACTGTCAAGCAGTTTAACTGGAAAATGGCTATTTTGCTGTTGCTTAGTGCTTAGTACCAATAATAAGTTCAGTTTTATCTGGATTAAGCCTTAGCTTACTTGATTCCATCCAAAACAAAATATCAGAAAGACAATAATTTAAGTCGAAACCGATGTTTGTGCATTTGATTGCGAAAGTGATATGTAATAGCAAATAGCATTCTGAAAGTGTTTTTTATCAAAAGTCAACCAAATAATCCATATAAACATATAACAAAATCCAAATATAAACAAAGTCCAAATTTGGTTGTTGTTTTACTTGCCGCGTTATAGGAGAAGGTCCGCACGCTGATGCATGTCCGTTCACCTCGTTATTGACAATGTCCGCTAACTGTCCACAGCGGCCACTTGGCCAACGTGGACAACGGACAGGGAATTTGGACCCAACCATTCATAGTAACCCTGCTGCTTGCGGACAGTTCAAAGTGTTTTGACAACCCCGCGAGTATGGCTAGCTGAGCCACTACTGATATCCACTAACTTATGAGTATGCATTCTGTGTTAGCTATCTTAAAAGAATGATTCTGTGTCATGCCATCTACATAATATCGTCAAGATGTATAATAAATGTGCTACAGATAAGGTGAGCCTCTTTTCTAACCCTAGCCTAGGCCACCGCCAGCTGTGTACACTTTCACCTCTTGCCCTTGTACCTGTCCTAAACTACTGAATATACAGATCAACAAGGGGGAATTTTACCCTTCTTGCATGAAAAGTTAATTAATTATGACACATTATACCTTAGGTGTGCGGACATGCCTCACCTCCCCATAGAGGTTTTTATCCTTATTAACTCTTTCCCAGTATATATTATTGCGCTTTATTACTACAATACATACATTGCTGTGACCACCAGTATGTGCTACCGAATATTTGATCTTTCTTTTATATTTAATGCATATAAAAGTTGGGAATGTTTTCTGATTTATATGTATATATTTTAGTGTGTGCGTGTGTGTGCGTGCGTGTGTGTGTGCGTGTGTACGTGTGCGTGTGTGCTATAATTATGAATACAGTGATTTCAATATAATGCTAGACATTGATGGTGACAAGATAACTAAAGTCAGGCAATGTTATTGCAGCATTATATATTCTTGATTTGAAAGATGTCTTATACTTTTAGGGCGTCAGCAACAGCAAGGTCAAAATATTTCTCACCTACAGCGGCAGCAGCTACGGCTACGTCGTCCAATGTACAAGGTACAATGTACACCATAGTTTTCTAGTAAGTTATTTGTGCAAAGTAGACTTAATTGCTTGATGTACAGTCGAACGGATGCACTTCCATATATAAAAAAGTGTGTGAGTGTGTGAGTGAGTGAGTGAGTGAGTGAGTTAGTGAGAAAGAGAGAGAGAGAGAGAGTGTGTGTGTGTGTGTGTGTGTGTGTGTGTGTGTGTGTGTGTGTGTGAGTGTGTGTATGTGAATGTTGCAATGCTGAATTAATGTGTTCTATTTATTGATACCGCACTACACTAGAACCTAATATTTTGTATCCGTTCTCACATTATAGTGCAACATTACACATTACATTACATTCAGATTCTGCCGTAACAGTAATTAAATGTATTGTTATTTTGTTTGTTTTCATAGGAAACAATGCTACCAGAACTGTCGGTGTCATCGCTATTACATGCGTAATTTGTTTGGCTGTTCTGTTTCTGTGTCTAACAAAAAGGAACATAAAAGGTAATTATAATTAATAACTACCTATATCAATGTTTATGTGGTGGCTAAGCTGACGACTACAGTTTTGTGATGTTGTGATAGATGTTCTGACCATATATATTATATAATGACGTGTGCTGTGACCTTGATGGGGAGGGGTTACCAACGATAATATCATATCAACAATAATAATACAAATACAACTACTACAAACTACTATAACAACACAAATAACAATAATAATAATAATAATAATAATAATATGACCAGCTCGTAGTATATTAAAATGTATTACAATTTTATGTTAAAGTAAAAACATAATCAGTGACCATTATCACCGGTTTATTGTTTTATTTTGGAAACATAAGTTTTTGTCCAGGAATGTTGAACAGTTTGATAAATAGACGAGAGCGGGGAGAATCAGAGACTGTGTTTAATTTGTTATGTTTATTTTCTTCATACCCTGAGAAATTACACTAGTTTTTTAATGTATTTTCCTCAGATGAATGTTTTTGTAATTCTAAAAAAGTTGATAATTTGGGATGAACTGCGACTATAAAGGGGACCTCCGTTGAAATGGAAAACCTATTGGAGTAAAATGTGACATTTATTGAGCACATGAACATATATTCATCATAGAGATGAATGAAACAAACATACGATTTATCCTGTATGGAAACAATAAATTGACATTTGTCTCAATTGCGTTCTGCCATAACTGGTTAACTAACTTTGAAGAATAACATTTGTGCAAATCCTATTATTGAGAAGTGCTTTGTTCCACATAAAGCACATATTGTTTTTGACACAGCATTAACCTATGCTATGTCGACCAACCTTTCAACATAGCCGAATTTTACATATTGCTTGAACATTTTTCCAAATGTTATCTAACACAACTGTATATTCATTTCAGACGAGTTGCAGACGTGGAGGTCACAGCTGAAAGATGCACACAGACGATCGATTGAACGTTATATAACGAAGAAGAATGAACAAGAACACACAACTTTCCTGAACCTGAACCACATGTTCATTGAACTGAGGATGTACAAAACCAGTGACAATTATAAACACCTAGAAACAAGAACACATTACAACAACCTACAGTTACAAAATGAAATTGAGGCATATCCAAAAATCACCGTTGCAGACCTGTTTAAGGCAGAACATCCAAGTGGGACGATACCAGTCAGGAGCTTAGTAATAGGAAAGGCTGGTATTGTCAAAACCATGCTGAGCATGCACATAGCAGACCAGTGGTTGAAAAATGAATTATTGACGGACAACATTCATCAACTCTTTCTGTTTCATCTAAGGGATCTGTCTGGCATTGAAAAATGTTCATTGGAAGATCTCTTCTTCATGTATCAGAGTTGCGAGATGCCAAGTCCTGAAGTCATCAGTGAATTTTTTCAGCAACTGCTTGCTGAACCAGACAAGACCCTCATAATATTTGATGGATTGGACGAAGTACAATTTGAACCGATGAAAAAAACTGTATTTCCTTTCAACAAACAAATTGGCATGCCCGAGTTAATAGCATCTATCGTCAATGGATGGATTATTCCATCAACTAGAGTCATAGTGACGTCACGACCAGGTGGACCCATAACCTATAATGCATACGACAAGAAAGCGGAGATATTTGGGTTTACCAGAGAAAAGATTTCTGATTACGTCGTGGAATTTAGTGGTGGAAATCAAAGTTTGCGGAATTCAATAGAACATTACATTGACCAAAATGTTAATATCAGGAGCTTATGTTACATACCGGTGCAGTTGAATATGATTTGTCGCATTGTGAAAGAACGCATGCAACAAGAAACCAATCCACAATTCCCTGAAACACTTACGGAACTTTTTGTCGGTTCTATAAGAAACTTTCTTGTTAACCACCATCCAGATTTCAAAGATGTAGGCGTGGCTAAAACAGTGGATGTGATTGCAAAACTGAGGTATTCTGTTTTTAATCATTCCAGGATAGCTCTGTATGGAATGGCACAAGTTCCAATTAAAGCAAAATTTTCAGCCGACGAAATTCACAACTTTCAGTTGGAGAGTGTTGCTACGCAATGTGGTCTTTTGACTGAATCAAGAGAATCAAGCATTGTAAGGTTCGCACCTGCTGTTAAATCAGTTTACTATTTCCAACACCTCACGATGCAAGAATTTCTGGCATCTGTAGGACTACTAAACGAAACCAACCAAGTGCGTAGCATGCTGACGAAAGCTTCCGAAAGACAGCTCGATCTCATGGTTATTTTTCTGGCAGGCCTGCTGGGCAAC
The DNA here is from genome assembly GCA_033239005.1 of Lamellibrachia satsuma. NCBI lineage: Eukaryota > Metazoa > Annelida > Polychaeta > Sabellida > Siboglinidae > Lamellibrachia > Lamellibrachia satsuma. The sequence goes on along the minus strand of BSQZ01000130.1, from coordinate 368,842 downwards.
GATAGAACTCACGCATTTCTCGATACATTACAATTGAAGCGGACATTATGTCTGAAAACACTCGTAAAATTAGTTGTTCAACGAGAACGAAGAAAGGAATCAAAGATAGATGTCATGAACAGATCTACTGCTCACAAAGCCAGCACATTACTACTGGTGATGATACTGTACGAATCTCGTCAAGCCGATCTATGGAGCCACGTATCAGATTATGTTCTGAATGGCAAACACGAATTAGATTTGGGAGGTCAGCACATCAGTCCTTCTGAATTGCACGCGCTTGCGTATGTCTTACCAGAAACTGGGATTACCTCTCTCAAGTAAGTGTAAACAATTCATATGAACATTTCCACTTTGTTCTGCGCACACACGCACACACGCACACACACACACACACACTCTCTCACATTCACAGTCAATTCAATGTTATTCTAAAAAAACTTATTAGGTTACACGAGAATTATAATGTTGCATACTGTTACAATGTGAGATAGCTGTAAGTGTATGCAATCCAGGCTTCAATTATATTTCAATAATAATTACATTGGTAAATGGTTTTACCAAAACACAAAAGTAAAAAAGGAAGATTAACTTACAACTTAAAAATATTTAATTAGCTTTGCATTGCTTGTCAAATTAAACAACTAATCAAATTTTAAAGTGTTTGGCCTCACAAAATAATATCTAGAAATAAACTTAAGTCTAGCTTCTTGAAAACAAGTACATTTAAACAAATAATGATACTCATCCCCAATACCATTATAATCACACAGAGTACAAATTCTATTGCCTATTAATTTCACTATACCTGCCTTGCTGAATCATCAACCGATGATTAAAAGTACGACATTTACACAGAGGTCTAGATAGATTTGGTGGTAAAACTAGCAAATATTTCTCCTTTTTAAAATCATATTTAATTATTCTGTAGGTTGTACACCCATCGCTATTTCAAATATTACTACCACACTGCTGATGATACTGGTCAGTACGTTTTAATTTGACAATCGCTTTAAACCATTTAAAATTCACTATTTCTTGATTCAGCCACATGTTAAATAGACCAATGTTTTTAAAAGTATATTTAACATGAGTAATCCAGTGGGATTCAAAGATATTTTTGACAGATAATTTATATAATAATTTATACATAATGTAAGACAGTTTAATTTCCTTTCCCGTTATTAGTTTCCCCCAGAAATTCAATAATCTACTGTTTATTTTAATATTTAGTGGAAATTGCCCATGTTCTCCATAAACCATGGACGTATGCGTTATATTGTTTACCCCAAGTAAAAGTATAAAAAAATTTCCTATGTAGCTTTTCAATTAACATAATGTTTTCACATCCCCATACGTCACATCCATATAACAAGATTGGGCATGTAAGGGAATCAAATAGTTCTAACTGGATATCAACAGGAATTTTTAGCTTAGTAGCTTTAGAAATGAAGCATAACACATACACGCATTTGTTTTTCTGTGCTCGGCTAATGTAACACAGATTACATACACAAACACTTTTACTTGACCACGACATATAAAAATAATTTCTGAATGAAAAATATGTAGGTAATAATTTTAGTAAAGAGTCGTTTGGAACAGTTTGGAACAAAATGTGGAAACTATCAATTAGTTCGGGTGATTACGGCGTGTGACTTTTGATGAGACACTGACACATTCATCTGATGATGTGCAACGAGAATCGCCGCGTGTCACCATTGTCCATTGTTTGTATGCGTTCAAATACATTTGATTTCGTTTGCATTTGCTTTGACAATTACGTTGTCAGTTTCATTTTAGCATATTCACGATTTTCACGATTTATGTAATATTTGCAAATAGCCTTTATATATATCTTTATATTACACTTTAATTATTATTCGAAACTGCATTGTTATATGCAATGTAATATAGTGTGCGGCTTCGATAAAACCGATGAAAATTGCTGCCGAAGTTTCTTCAAAAATGAACGTGTTACTTATGTCTTTTTTTTACTCTCCCCGTTTAATATCAAAGATGTGTATATATTTTATACAGTATACGTGCAACTATTGTTATTAAATCGCATCGCAAATTCTTGCCTACTAATATTTGTTCACCGATTTTATAAATTGCTAGCTTGTAACTTATAATTTACGCCGGCATATTTTATTGGTAATTAAAATTTCAGTCATATATATTATTATCAGTTGTAGACATGCTACCAATTCAAATGTAAGATTGACTGTCAAACGTTTACATAGCGCGTGTTAGTAATGTTTTATGTTGTTTCAAAATCATATATTATACGATCTAACCATTCAGCATAGTCTTTATCTCATTGTTGTAATGATGGAAGTGTAAAACGGAATAGTTATTTAATGTATCGTAACTATTTTGATCGTTTGTGCAGAGTGTTAACGTAAATATGTTTGCTTATTTCAAGCTTGGCCAAATGCGGACTTTCCGGAAAAGAAGCGGAGCATCTGTTCGAAGTTCTTGGGCGTATGCAACAACTGACAAAGTTATGGTATTAGTGTTGATAACTGTATTTAATGCATGCACCGTGATATGATTTTATTTTATATCCATTCATATTTTCATTCATACATTCATCAAGGTATGTACGTATTGTAAGTCTATCATGTGATTTTAAAAAACATTTATGTAGCAACGGACGTTGCGCTCTATTGGAATGTTACAATTGACAGTGTATTTACCTCTGAAGAAGCCGTTTTTGTTTTCTTCCCGACTATTTTGGCTCATTCGATTGAAATATTTTGAAAGAAAACGTATTAGTCTCTTGAGAGATATATCCAATGCCAACTGATTTAAAAACAAGTATTGAATTTATTTCTCGTTAATTAAGTTAACGGGAATATAGACAATGTATATAATTCCTTTTTATACTTAAAAAAACATATTAATTTTAAGTGGTAAACATTTCTTTGGGACGTGGAGTTGGTAATTGTTAAATAATATAACAAATATTAGCCTTCATATTCATATTATTACCTTAGAATCATTACATTTTATGTTGGTTTGCTTGCAAAAAATCACTGTATTTTCTTATCCAATAGTTATAGACATCGGGTATTTTTTGCATATGCATTGTATTGTATATAGTTTAAAACAATTAATTTGTATCGCAGTCATTTACAAGTGTGACGTTTGTCTAGCCTTCACGGCAATGAACATCTACACGGCCCGACGCTGACGACCGCCCTCTGTAAATCCCTGATGACGTTGACCAAGCTGGAGGAACTGGAGTAAGTTGATTATATTGAAATGATCGTGTGATCATGTCAATTTGATTCCTCTAATCTGGTTATAGAAAGTTTATCTACGTTTCAGTGTCACGACATGCATATGCTGGACAGATCTTTCAGAGTCATGTTGGTAACTGTCACATGATAGTAATTCCAGGAATATGATAAACCTTGTCTTTCTTGACAGTCAGTTGCCTCTCCCGTATTTCGAATCCTTCACTGAACTGTCACCGCCAAAATGTTGCATTCTCTGCTGAGCACAATCGTGTCCATGTAGTGTTACTATGGCTATCACATTTGTGGTGTGGTATACGATGTAAAATATCCAATCTGTAGTAAAACCTACGTCGGCGAACCATTCAGGTCATTGGTAATAGGCTGAAAGATCATGCCAACATGATGCCCCCTCGCAGCGCTAGGGGAACACAAATGCCGGAGAACAGTTCAGATTGATGCTGACAATGAGACAGAGAAAGTTTCAAAAGTTCCGTTGAATAAAAATTATGACTCTGAAAGTTAACTAAACTTCTTGAGAACTTAATGTTATTTACATGTTTATAAACTTAATGAATTTTCCATTAAAATGTACCGCTCATAAACATATCTCGGAATACTGTCAAATTAGTATTAATGATTAAATACTTTGTAGTGAAGGTGCGTGTTGATACTACGGCACAAACTGATCATTACCATTGCGAAAATGAATAGAATGATGAGTGTGGAACATTAAATAAACCAAGTGTTTTTTTTTTATCTCAACAGCCTGGGCGCATGTCAAATGACAGACGAAGACGCTGATGCATTGGCGAAAACGCTACCCGTGTTGCGGAAACTGAAGGTGCTAATGTAAGGGAAAATATTGTATAACACACACATACACGCACGCACGCACGCACGCACGCACGCACGCACGCACGCACGCACGCACGCACGCACGCACGCACGCACGCACGCACGCCCACACGCACGCACGCCCGCCCGCCCGCCCGCCCGCCCGCCCGCCCGCCCGCCCGCCCGCCCGCCCGCCCGCCCGCCCGCCCGCCCGCCCGCCCGCCCGCCCGCCCGCCCGCCCGCCCGCCCGCCCGCCCGCCCGCCCGCCCGCCCGCCCGCCCGCCCGCCCGCCCGCCCGCCCGCCCGCCCGCCCGCCCGCCCGCCCGCCCGCCCGCCCGCCCGCCCGCCCGCCCGCCCGCCCGCCCGCCCGCCCGCCCGCCCGCCCGCCCGCACACGCACACGCACACGCACACCCACACACCCACGCACGCACGCACGCACGCACGCACGCACGCACGCACACACACACACACACACACACACACACACACACACACACTAGCACACGTACACGCACAATCACACGCTATGACAGACACATTGATAAACGCATTAATACAAGCACATTCACGTACTCATATTTAAATGCACTAACACTACCATGTACAAAACAGTGATCATACACAAAACGTTCACCTGGCAGTTTTAGTGTTATTAATTATCTTGCGTTGTGCTCGTTTCTCTGCGATTTACAACATATATTATGATGTACTTTTCTGGTTGCAGATTGCAGGCGAATTTACTTAGTGACCGTGGCGGCCTCAAGGTGACAAAGGTTGTTGTCAGATTGCCACACTTTGAAGAACTCTGGTAGGATGTTAAATTAACTTACTAAAATATAAATCTTCTACTACCACTGGGCATTTACCGTCCATATTTTCTCGTTTCATTTTATTTACTAACCTATGCCTATATTCAAGTCGAAATCTCTCAAATTTGTATTCCCTTTCCATTTTTTGCTCAAGTGGTACACGGTTTTAACCTGGTAGACTTTTTTGTAGTGAAGGGTGACTGATTGTCCGTTTTGGTCGTCACCTCAGCATCATACTGCTCACAAAGACTGCCAACATCATAGGCAGGAGTGGTGACCAGCGACGAATCCACCAGGTCGCACGCGAACTGCTTCATGTCGATTGCGGTATTGATTATCTGCCCTGCTTACTTTATGATATTGTCCTTGGTGTTTTGGGGCACCAACAGCCTGATCTGCATTCGCTGGATTATTAACGATGTGAACTGCGATTGTGACATTATCCGTGGTCTGCGCTGCCACCGACATAACAATAATGATAATACAGTCTTAAATAGCACTGTTTCAGTCCTTTCGTCTGCTCTTTGCATTACAACGCATATCCTTACCAGATCTAAAGACTAAAGTAAATTCTTTCGATGATTTGAAGAAAAAAAAGGCATTCGTTTTATTAAATCAACTGCGGATGTTACATAGACTATTCACACACTACATATTTGGATACCAGTTCACCTGCGATGCCATGTGCATCTTTCACAATCTTCAATCTGACAGATATCAGAAGTGTCAGGATCTTGACAGCTGCATAAAACTAAGTGTCGTCACCGTACATATTGAAGTCTAGCCCAAGTTTACCAGCCGTAGAGATGGAAAATAGTGACGGCCCCATTACTGATCCATGTTGGCATGGGCATGTTCGGGGTGGCTTCTTCAAAATTAGCAGGTTGTTTCCAATTTGTGAGATACGACATAAACCAGTTCAACGCTGTCCCTGAAATACCGATCTTGTTTGACAGACGTGATACCAGCACATGATGACCAATCGTGTCAAACGCTGCACCTAAGTCAAGCAGGACCAGACAGGAGACACGGATTATCCGCAGATCAGAGTAAATCAGTCTGGATTCTCAGCAGTGCTGATTCTATAGTATAGCCCTTTGTGTGTGCTGACTGGTTCACTTCCAACAACTGGTTCTGAGTCATATTACATGCCGAACTCGAGGACACCATCTTCCCCATGACTTTGAACAGGACAAGCCTAGTTGATATTGGCCGGTAACTTGTAAGACAGTCTACACCGAAGGACGGCTCTTTGAGGAGCCGAATCACACGTGCTGCTTTAAAGTTGACTGACAAGTCTCCTGTGGTCAGTATGACTTCCATCTCCATCTCATCAGTAGTGGTCTGCACAGCATGTTGTGTTTGCGATCCAAGACATAACGAATGTTAGCAGCTTTGTCTTGTAGTAGTATTAGTTTCGGAATACTTCAGCATGAGTCTCTGGAGAGTCATACCTTGGCAGTGGTGCATCAAACCGTGTATGCATCAAGGGCATACAACTTCTACGTCATTGAGGTTCTTCTGACTTTACGTAGCTTCAACAGCTACCTGTCCTACAAATTGATCTTTAGTAGTTTCACCCCGCCCACTATTGTTCTCTCTTTCTCCTTCTGTGAAGTTGCTGTCTCATCAAAGGCTTCAAGATAGTTTTTAATAATTGCATATTGGCACATTTCAATACGTCCATAATATGAAACAAAGTTATTTTTTACGTTTTCCTAGCCCGGCCACACGGATATTTTTGCTTTCGATAACTAGGTTCGTTGTTACCTTGCGTGTGAGCAATATAAACTATTTAAATACTTCATGGCAAAAGTTACTACTTTGTATTTGGAACATGTACCTTAGCAATGGAAAAGTGGTGATACAGTTGTTGTAGTGGTTACATGTTAAGGATGGCGGTGCAGAACCTAAAACACCTCATGGATTCTACTGGGTTAGCTTGCAACCTTCTAAATGGCAGCACTACGACATGCTCCATTTGGAGTTCACTGTTACATGGACTGCAATAATGTACCTACAGGATGTGTTCAACATTTTGACACATATAGTTATATAAGAAAGCAAAGGATAACCACGACAGTCGCCGTCTATATACCTTGGTTGTCAAGCTATCGTAGAATATAATATAACACATTAATTTGCATAACTATAGAAAGGCACGCTGTTGCAATGGAACATTTTTGTAACCAGTTCTCTTCTTCATACTTAGAATGCACATTTTATAGGACATACATCAATACCTGCTTAATGACAACTACAGTAAATGTGTGGTTCTTCAAATCAGAACTTCTTTTGAAAAATGTATATATATATATATATATATATATATATATATATATATATATATATATATATATATATATGTATATATACATATATGTATATATACATATGTATATATACATATGTATATATATATATATATATATATATATATATATATATATATATATATATATATATATATATATATATATATGTGTGTGTGTGTGTGCGTGTGCGTGTGCGTGTGTGTAATCGCCTAATCAAGATGTCATTGTTGATTGTATCGAACGCCGCACTAAAATCAACGAGAACCACAGTTCTTTGTTTATTGTCCATGGCTGTTTTGATGGCACTTGTAACGTACAGTGGCGCGGTTTCAGTCGAATGAAAACACTCAACCATTTGCTGATCAGAAACGTGAGTCATTATCCTGCCCTCGCGACTACTTTCTCAATTACCTTGGATAATTGTATGACTCGCTGGTCGGTAGTTACTCAGGATGTATATGTCAAGTGATTGCTTCTTCAGCAATGGACGGACAATTGCATGCTTAAGCGGCCTTGGCATGACTGCCTCATCCAGAGAGGCATTTGTAATCATTTTGATGACCGACACAATACTGGTGATATTGTCCCTTAGCTGATTAGCAGGCAGATGATCCAATACACACGTTTTGTCAGTAGTACCACAAATCGATGTGATCTCTGTGTAATGTATTGTAATTGTATAGTGTGTCATTGTGCCTGTTGGCATCTGACTGCACTCTCTACAGCTGGTATGGTCTGGGACTGTCTTTGTATGGCTGATGGGTAGGGCCATGCCTTTGACTCACCAATGATTCCCTCTAGTCAAACACAATAGTCGGATTTTTTTTGTTAAGTGTACTCATTTTGAGTCATCTGATGGAGACCTCATCGAGTTGTACTCTTTCCTGTATAAAACAGTGGATAGAGGTATTTAATTTATTAATATATTGCTTTACTACCATTATTTTGAAACTTACATTCTCACAGGCGAATTACTTTTGAAAAGTTTTAAATGTCTCCAATAATACATCTTTAGGCATATTCTCATGATTTCATCTGCATTTACATAATGCACACACAAGGGGCAGTGTTGAGCACAGAAAAATACAATTTTTTCTACCATAGCACCAAATAACACTGAGTAAGTTTTTTTACTAGTATTGTACAGGTTGCCCAAAGAAATACACTGACCGTTCTTTGTTATATTATTCTTCAGGTTTATATGAATTAACTGTCTTTATGTGCCATGATGAATTACAGCTGTGTGTTGACAGTGCACTTATCTTAGTGTTGAACTCATCTCTGAGTGAATTTCTTTGGGAAAGAAATGTTTTGAACAAACGTTCCTGTAAAACAACATGTATTGTTTGATGAAGCTACCTCCATCAAATAAGTCAACCTAGTTTTCCATTCTCGGAGATGTTATTATTACAATGTCATGTTTGTTTGAAATTACCTGGATCGATAGCATGCAGGTCTCCCGCAGGTTGCATATTCTAGCTGTATCCGCCTCCTAGCTCACCTGACTACCTCTATCCCTACCATGTCGCTGACTGCCCCCTCTCATACATGGAGGGTGTGGTGGCACCTGTTAAAATCCAAACATGTAAACTGTCATCTTTCTCAACTTAATGTGATACATTACTAGTACAATATGAACATTGAGATACTAAACGGTCCCTGTATGCTCCCTGTAGCTATATGACTCGCACTTGCGCACATACTGTATTGCAAATGGCAAACACAACAACGTAGTTTGAACATGTTTCTTTATTGTTTGTCATGTTTACAAAGTTCAGTAAAGTGGCGTAAAACAAACGGACAGAGTTCTTATATATAAAGAAACATACGTGACGTTAATCGTACAGCACTGACATTGGAAGCGTGTGCGTGCACTAGGACTATCTGAGCCGGAAACGCGATAGTAGGCCTACCACACCGCCAATAACATTGGACAATACAATTTTGTCCTATCGTGGGTTGTGAATTCGAGACAGCAGAAGCTGAAGACGGCGCCATCATCGCTGCCCTTCTCAACCGTCACGCCAGTTCGCATGCAGCCTCTACTCACGCTGCCACTGCCCAGGCTACTCGAGCAGAGAAAGTAAAACGACCAACTATATCATCGGCCGGATCTAGCGAGGAGTGGGCATATTTCGAGTAGTGGTTCAACCACTGGAATGCTGCAGTGACGAGCTCCGAAAAGATCTCATACGTGCAGCTGGGGGCAGCCTATCCGGTAAGCCAGAGCAAGATGTTTTGACGGCCATAAAGATGCTGGCCGTGCGCAAGGAGAATACCATGTTCACCCGCGCAGCGCTGCACAATATGCGACAAGATCGTGACGAGGCTATCCGATCATTTGGAGCCAGAATAAAAGGCCAAGCAGGCATATGCAATTATGTCGCACAATGTCCCTCATGCGCAGCCGACATCAACTATACGGATGCCATACTTCGAGACGTACTCTCCCGCGGCATAGCCGACCAGGAAATACAGCTCGATGTACTCGGGGATCAGAATCAGGATATGACTCTCGAAGAGGTGCTGAAATTTATGGAGGCCAAGGAATCTGGCAAACGCTCAGCATCCAGACTGCTGAACTCGCAAGGTGCAAAATCGGTGGGTAGCACATACCGTCGGGGAAAACAACAGGATGTCCGAGATAGGATGACTGACTCAAGCCCATGCAGCTACTGTGGTGAAAAGGGCCATGGTAGAAGTGCTCCGCTCCGCATCAGAAAAACCGAGTGCCCCGCCTACAATCGTACATGCCAGTACTGCAAATTGCAACATCACCTGAAAAAAGTATGTCGCAACAAGGAGAGGTCAAAGGCTAAGCCCCAAAGGACTGATTCAGGTGAATGTGAAGGCGCAGTATTCGATGCATTATGAGGCGTTCCATAATACTTGACCATCACCTCTATAACAACATCTGTGACAGGTGGATGCAACAAGCCTCAAAACCTCAACCATTCATCAAATTAGACATTTACGTGGTTGAGGAGGACTACAAGTATCTGGGATTTGAACTGAAAATCCGTACTCGACACCTATCCTTATCTGCCATGGCCGACACAGGCTGCCAGAGTTGCCTCATTGGAATCGGGGCAGTCAGCCGCCTCGGCCTAGCACATGAAAATCTCATCCCCGTCTCTATGAAGATGCACGCCGCGAATTACAAGGACATCAGAATCCTCGGAGCAGCCATACTTCGGTTCTCTGGCAGAGACAAGGACAAAAACAGACTAGAGACACGACAGGTCGTATACGTGACTGACAGCTCTGACAAGATGTTCCTCAGCCGTGAAGCATGCGTAGCCCTTGGCATGCTCTCTAAGACGTTCCCAACAATCGGAGAGACTCATCAGAGAGACCATGCCCATACTGTTGGCATCACTACTACGTGTGACTGTCCAAAGCGACAACTACCGCCACCAACGAAACTACCTTTCCCGGCGACTGAATCCAACCGAGAGAAACTACAGATGTACTTGGTCGACTACTATAAGGCGAGTACGTTCAATACATGCGACCATCAACCCCTCACCATGATGAAATGCTCCCTAATGAGGCTCATGGTGGACCCAGATGCTGAACCAGTGGCCTCGCACAAACCGATACCCGTACCACTCCACTGGCAGAAGGACGTCAAAGCGGGACTAGACCAGGATGTGAGGTTAGGGGTAATCGAGCCAGTCCCAGTGGACACGCCGGTCACTTGGTATCACAGAATGGTAGTGTGTGCAAAAAAGACCCGCCGCACAGTGGACTTCCAACCACTGAACACCCACGCGACACGTTAGACACACCACACCCAATCACCAGTCCACCAAGCCCGCGCCGCCCCACAGGGCAAACTCAAAACGGTATTTGATGCTTGGAATGGTTACCACAGCGTGCCACTTCACCCGGACGATCGCCACCTGACAACGTTCATAACGCCATGGGGCCGATATTGATACTGCGTTACTCCACAGGGGTACATTGCTTCTGGTGACAGATATTCAAGACGTTATGATGAAATCGTAGCCGACATCCCCCAGAAGACAAAATACATAGACGACACACTTCTGTGGGCAGACAAAATGGAGGATAGCTTCTTCCAGGCCATCCACTGGCTAGACGTTTGTGGCAAAAATGGCATAACATTGAACCCAGACAAGTTCACGTTCTGTAGACCAGAAGTAGAATTCACAGGGTTTGTGATCACCCTGGACAATGTGCGCCCTTGTGGAAATACCTACAAGCCATTCGCGACTTCCCCACCCCCAGAAACATTACAGACGTTCGGTCCTGGTTCGGGCTCGTCAACCAGGTGGCGTATACATTCAGCATGGCTGACCGGATGCAGCCCTTCAGACACCTGCTGAAACCCGATAACCCATTTATGTGGGACGACGAACTAGACAAACTCTTCAAGGAATCCAAAGACATTATCACCGATGAGATAGAGAAGGTGTCGCAATCTTTGACAAGGATAAGCCGAATTGCCTTGCCACAGATTGGTCCAAATATGGTATCGGTTTCTGGTTATTACAAAAACATTGCACTTGCACTAAGAGCATACCATTCTGCTGCTCGGATGGATGAAGAATCACCCTTGTCGGAAGCCGCTTCACCCACCCTGCCGAGTCTAGATATGCCCCCATCGAAGGCGAAGCTCTGTCTGTGGCTGACGCCCTCGATAAGGCAAGATTCTTTGTCCTCGGATGTGCAGACCTCATCGTGGCAGTGGATCATAAACCACTCCTTAAAATACTCGGTGATCGGTCACTGGACGAAATCGCAAATGCACGCCTGAGAAATCTCAAAGAGAAAACACTCAGATACAGGTTTCGCATCGTACTCATCCAGACAAACTACACCTCCAAGATGACACCACACCCAATGATGATGATCCATCGAACTTGCTTTCAACCATGATTATCCAACACGCATTCCTAGAAGGCATTCGCACGAACGAGGACACTATAGATCACGGGAACATAGATGATGCAGTCAGGAATGCGGCGACCTACGCACTCGAATCTCTTCAATCCATCACATGGGACCGTACAAGACAAGAAACGGCTAGTGATGAGAACATGCACCTACTCATGTCCATCATCGAAAACGGTATGCCGAAGTTCCGCCACGAACTACCTATACCACTCCGTGCCTACCACCAATTTCGTGAGCACCTTCACACAATAGACGGTGTAGTCATCTACAAGGACCGGATTGTCATACCGCCGAGCCTCCGAGAGGACGTCCTATTGGCACTCCACTCTGCGCACCAAGGAATATCTGCCATGACGGCGAGGGCCGAATCATCCGTGTTCTGGCCCGGGATAACACCAGCCATTGCTGCCGTCCGCACAAACTGTAGCGACTGTAACAGAATGGCGCCATCGCAGCCCAGCGCTCCACCAACACCCCCCGTGTTGCCGGTCTACCCGTTTCAATGCGTGTGCTCAGACTTCTTCACCTATAAAATCAACAGCTACCTGGTCATAGTTGACAGGTACTCAAACTGGCCCATCATTGAAAGGACCACAGGCGGTGCAGATGGTCTAATTGACAGCCTACGCCGCTCATTCGTAACTTACGGAATCCCAGATGAACTAGCATCAGACGGCTGCCCGGAATTTACTTCAACAACTACCCGCCTCTTCCTCAAAACCTGGGGCGTACACCACCGACTTTCATCAGTTGCATTCCCGCATAGCAATTGCAGAGCTGAAATCGGTGTGAAGACCGTCAAACGCCTCATAACCAACAACACTGGTTCCAATGGGGAACTCGATACAGATGGGGTCCAACGCGCGATCCTCCAATATCGGAATACACCTGACCCAGGTACAAAGTTATCCCCAGCGATGTGTGTATTTGGACGACCGATAAAGGACTTCATACCTATACTACCCGGTAGGTACAAACCACACGAGACCTGGCGAGAGACACTTGTTGCTAGAGAAGAGGCCCTGAGAAACAGACACATGAAAGCCGCTGAACACTGGTCAGAGCACACGAGACGACTACCACCCCTCGTCATTGGCGACCTCGTGAGAATACAAAACCAAACTGGCCCTCACCCCACGAAGTGGGACAAAACGGGCCAAGTCATTGAGGTACGCCAATTCGACCAGTATGTAATCCGAGTCGATGGATCTGGGAGAATAACAATCCGGAACAGGAAATTCCTGAGGAAATATGCGCCAGTACGCATTGCTACACCACGTCTTACCATTGATGACGACCTTCAGCATCATGCATCACGTCGCACTTCACAACCTCAACCTCGACGACAGAAGGAACCCACACACACCATCGCAACTCCTGTGAGATGGAAGGACAATGTGGAGAGCCCCAAGAAAACTGTACCACCGGCAGTCGCCACACCATCGTCTGCTATTGTGCCCGACATAGCACCTACTGCACCTATGGATGAAGACCGTGCTATAAATGTGCCCACATGTACCCCAACACCACAGGACACCCCATCTCCGACCATGACCCCAACGGCGTCAACAGATGTCGCTCCAGAACTCGAGAAGATTCCTACCACTACCATGCCAATACGCGTCTCACGGCTGGGAGACTACGAAACCTAAGAGACAATCATCAGTCTTCCTCACTACAGTCTAAAATAAGTAATGAAGACTTGGAGGGAGATAATACAATATGAACATTGAGATACTAAACGGTCCCTGTATGCTCCCTGTAGCTATATGACTCGCACTTGCGCACAGACTGTATTGCAAATGGCGAACACAACAACGTAGTTTGAACATGTTTCTTTATTGTTTGTCATGTTTACAAAGTTCAGTAAAGTGGCGTAAAACAAATGGACAGAGTTCTTATCTAATTACCACATAAACATCCTTTTGGCTTTGTGCACGAAAACAAAATGCATTTCCTAAACTGTGAATACAATGCACAACAGCCACATGTTCTGGTGAATGCACACTACTAGCAGACCTGTGTCAATTCAAAGGAATCTCGGTCATCATCAATATATTTGGCATACTTTAAATGTGCCTAAAATCAGCACCACTCATCACTAATAATAAACAAAAACAGTCCATGTTTATTAAATAAGGCGGTCAGTATAGCGGTAGGCGTAGGTTGTTATAGGCAGATAATTTTTGTCAGTCGTCATTTCTTCACATGACTTCAACTCTAGTAGAAATATGTAATATAACAATATATAGTGTTATTCTATTTACATGTATAGCAAGCAGCATTTATCAAAGCGGTCGAGTGTAGCACTGTAGACGTTGGCAATGATAAATAATGTGACGCTGGCAGTTTCCGGTGACGTACGTACGCGTAACTGACACTATACCTACCTACGTAATCGTCGTTGAATGAATAAAACGCAACAATAATAAGACTGCGTTCATTGTTGCCAAATGAAGCTGTTTAATAATAGGTATCTTCCTTCAGTACAAATACCGCTTGGAGTATTGGCATGAATGGATCACGCACAGTTACACGTGTTCCACTGTTTATATAGGCCCACTTTCCACTTCCGACAAGTTCACGGGTTGAACGCTAAATGTCGGCCCAGCTATCGAGTATGGCATGCTACCCTATCTAATGCCCAAAGTATATGCTTTCGACGAGTGTGTGGATGTGGGTGCGTGCTTGCGTGAGTCCGTGAGTGCGTATGTGCGTGTGTGTGCGTGTGTGTGTGTGTGCGTGTGTGTGTGTGTTTTTGTTTGTGTGTGTGTGTGTGTGTGTGTGTGTGTGTGTGTGTGTGTGTGTGTGTGTGTGTGTGTGTGTGTGTGTGTGTGTGTGTGTGTGTGTGTGTGTGTGTGTGTGTGTGTGTGTGTGTGTGTGTGTGTGTGTGTGTGTCTGGTGTAATCTACCTACTCGGAAATATTCTCAGTTGGTAATGGTGCAAATCGTGGAGAGAAGGTTTATAATCTGAGTTCCCCACCACACAAAACTAATCGTTGTAGTCTTGGCATAACGGTTGTCGATAACCTGATTTCGGCAGATGATTTACCTTTGTTTGCTACTTCCGATAAGGTACTGCAAACATGGTTTGATTGATGTTACGTATACGGTTGTGAATACAACTTACAGTACAACGCCTCCAAATCTCTGATCATGTACTATGACTTTAGAAACGCAAATCTCTCTAGAGGAACGACATTATGTGGTACATAGTTAAACTTCGCTACCTCATATAAATACCTTGGACATGTTATTTGAAATGATTTATCTGATGGGGCTGACATTCAAGAAAGAATGAAGCTAGTTTATGGTAAGAGCATCATGCTACGTCAACAAAATTACTTTTGTTCATCTGATATACAGAACAAGCTATTCACTTCGTATTTCAGTAATGTTTATATGTGCACTTTATACAATAGTATAATATAAAACATGTCTATTTAATGTTTGATAAAATTAGCATTAGTACAATTTTGTAGTTACGTAACAACGCTTGCACAATTAATGTGTCACTGAACAGATCTTTGCACTGAACTTGTCAAAAGATCCGAACTCAGTAATACACAAGTGACCTTCTTCACTTTTTAAAATATGTTGGCATGTGTCTAAATGCAGAGTGCACCGTGTATCACTCACAACTGTTGTTTGTAGGCTCCCATTCAACTTATTATCAGAGGATGGAGTGGAGAGAGTGAGGCGGGCGCTTCTTTCCACAACCCATGAGCCGACAGTGTTGTAAGTAGCAGAAAGGTTTGGTGACACTGTCACAACGTGTGACACATTCACTTATGTAGACATAGGTGCCAAGCACACACACATATACCCACAAATACACACACGCACGGACGCATGCACAAGTGCACACCCGTGCACACAAACACACACACACACACACACACACACAAAGCAGAACATTACTATTGAGTTAGTAATGTCATATTATGAAATGTTGAAAAAAGATCAAGAAGGAAATATATTACTTACAATACCTGCCCTGTTGCAGTACGTATGATTAGACGTAATGATAGCATTTATAGTAACATGCATAAGTTAAGATATCGTGTATGTATGTACATTACTAGCATAATGTGTTTTTTAACTATATATTAATTTTAACATACAAACAATTAAACTGATGAACACCAATATCATTAAAATTATGTTAAAAGTAATGGTGCAATAAACTGCCTTTCCCCACCAACATTTACTACATAACTGTTTGCTATGTTATATGTATATTTGATTTTGAAATAGTGAACACTTCAACAGCACATTTCATTACTGTCAAGTGAATTCCATAACTTTACACCTTTAACTGATATACACATTCATTTTAGATTGTTATGTTCAATTGTTTTCTTTAACAATTGAACACTGTCAGGTCTTGTAAACCGAGTCATGCAGATTGAACAGCTTTTAAATATTCATTGTCAATTCATTATTATATGCCTTGTACATAATAACTGCAGTTTTGAACTATATCTGTCACTCTGAGAATATGAAGATTAGAAAATAACCAAATTTTTAACCAATTTACATTAGGTGCATATGTGTTGCCCAATATTTCAATGTAGTAAATAATAAAAGGAAATAAGAAAGAGTTGTATAAAATAGCATGCCACGTTTATCAATCACAACATTGGCTCTGTATATAATAGGCACAATACTTAGACAGTTTAGACTTCACCAACGAAATATGATTCGTCCATGTTAACTTGGCATCAATCAAGACACCTAAATATGTTGTGACTTCAACTCTGTTGAATTCGTCATTTGTCAAAAATCATACAATTTGTTTTCGTCACATTGAAAGATAAACGGTTTACTGCAAATCATGTATGTAGCTTATTCGACTCTTCATTTGTCAACAGAACGAGTTAATTTAGATTACTATTACAGCAGTACATGTTAGCATCGTCTCAAAATAAAATAAATGCAAATATGCTTGAAACATTACGAAACAGAGGCGCGATAGTGTAGTGTTTAGCACATCCGCTTTACATGCCATAGTTCTGAGTTCAAGACAGGGACCGGGCATGGGTATGTTTGGTGTAAAAACCTGGCTCTGGCATCGGGGAATCAGTATCCCTTTAATTGGGGACGTATTGAGAACGACATGCACCCTGGCAGTGACCGCCCTCAACGCCAGCTTATAAAAGGTCGGCTTGGCGATAATATTCGGTAAAAGATTGACTCGTTGAATGAGATCTCAAAACATTATACAATTGTAGTAACCGTAACATACAGACTAGTGAGTTAGTAGAACGTTGACGAGTGTTGGAAATAACTAGAACTAGAACAAGATTACAAATATTAATGATGTAAAAATAAGCAACTATGGTCCTAAAACAGAATCTCATGGAACACCACAAGATACAATAGGTACTTCAGAATCACAGTTGTAATAGTGAACATACTGACTTCTATTTGCTCAGTAACTTAAAATCCATGTATGTGCAATACCATGAATATCACAATAATTAATTTTTTTCAATACATCATGGTTACCACCAGCAAAAACTCTCTTTTAATCTAGAAATATGCCAATAGCATATTTATTATTATCTAAAGAAGTAGTAATTCTAATAAAGCATGAACTGTTGGCATATTTGATCTAAAGCCATATTGACATGTACTGTATTGTACTGTACTGTTTAGACAATTTTCCAAAATATAATTGCATAATTGTTCAGGACATTCGAAAATTGTGATAACAAAGTGATGTGTATGTAATTAGAAAATAAACCCTTATTACCAGTCTAAAAATTTGGAAGAACTTTGGAAGAGACTGATGACATTTTACTTTTAAATTTTAACAATTCCAGTACTGTCTTCGTTACTAACAGGATTTAAAAACATACAAACACGCACACGCACTCACGCACGCACGCACACACACACATACATACAAAGATACAAAGCGATAAGAGAGGGAAAAGACATACACATACAGACATAGGCCTAGGTGCAGTTGACGTAGCGGATGTGTCTCTTGTAGGCTGAACATGCAGCGATCGCATGGGCAGGATCTGATCGTCACTGACAATACTGAGGTCCACCAGACCGTATTGGACACGGCAGATTTTGTTTCATCCATGATGGCGTCAGATTTAAATATATTAGACATTATATTGAACGGCGACCACAAAATCAGTAAACTACTTTCCCCGACAATAAACATGCTCCACGCGTACGAACGCACTATGCGATACCAGATACAAGGTGAACAACATTTCCTAGATAAAGCACGAAAAAACGTGGAACAAGGCGATCCGCGAGGCAAATTACCTGAAAGAGATACGGTACCGGAAATGCAGCGGTCGCCCGGTCAGGAGCTGAAAGTAACCGTCAATGCAGAGCTCGTCAATAAATGTTATCATTCGCTAACGTTCGTGTTAACCGAACATTTTATGGTGATGGACATTTTTTTTGGCAACAACGACTCGTACAAGAAAACGAAATCCATTGTATTCGACATGCTACACATGCAACAGCACTTTCTAGACAAGACAGTTCGTGACATGCAAGATAAACCACATGTGATAGAGACTGTAATACCTGAGATACAGGAGTGGGATCAAGCATTTGTGCTTGTTCTTCTAATGTTATGTAGGTGCAAAATCTCAGTATTTGTATTTGTACTTTTACTAGGATTATTGATATGACCAAGCTACGTCTGGCCCAGACTATGACAGACATTACACATAAGACTCTCTCCACACCCACATATAAATAAGTACTTTACACTCATACGTCATCCTGTTGTTACACTTGACAACCGAGTCATGTTGACATGTTTATATTTTAACACAATCATGTTAATAGTTTAAAACAATTTACATTTGGTAACAGAACATGGCATAGTACAAATATATGCATATGCTAGTATTACTAATATATTGTTTCTTTGCAATTTGGTGATCATTGGTTTTTAAGCAAATCAGACGTAGTTTATTGTATGGAAAGTGGTACTTGTGTGTTATTTCTCAGAATGCATTGACGACTTTAAACTGACACCAATAATGTCATTGTTTCGATTGTCAATGATATTCATAAGTATTGCTAGCTTTTGAGAAATACAACGGGCTCATGCATATGTCCGTCTCTTAGTGCGTGTGTTTATTTCTTTGTGTACACCTGTGTGCGTGTGTACGCGTGTTTGCACTTGCGTTAGTTTGTGCTTTTGCAGTATGTTCCTGCAATCATCGGATTATCGAACACAACGTACATATGTGAAATAGAACACAACGAACATTCAACATGTCATTTGTTATGGAGTCGTAACGTAACCATTGTCGATTGATTTATGTTGTTGGTGTCTTGACTACATAATATTATTACTATTTGAGCGGAAAGTCAATATCGTAATGTAGACCCAACATCAACAAAACAGTAAAAAGATTGGGTCAACATTTCCAACGAGAAAATATGTACGAACGCATCCATCATCACCACCATACTTGAATAAACTTGGTGATGTCTGACGTTAAGTTAATTCATTGTTCATTAATTCGCTATTTCGCATGTTTCTATATTCAACTGGGAACCAACTTGTGCGAATAAACGCTGTTCCATTGTATTGCTGTTTGTGCCTGGCTAGAAAGCAAACAGGAGGAGAGGAAAACAACAAAACGTTTTTTTTCTGTTCTCGTGAGCCATGGGCATCGCACAGGGAGAAAACACCCGCACGCCACATTCGTCTGTCCGCAGCCACACCAGCCATCCCGTCTAGTGTTTCGATGTGTACAGCCTTTCCTCATCTTATTGAGGTTCTTCTGAGTTTTGGTGATGAATTTCCCGTTTTCTGTTTCGAGATGCACTCTAGTTATGTGATGCTTTAGGGAGTCTCTCTGGTGTCATCCTCACCACATGGTTCGAGTGTATCCATATCTTCTTTACTATGGTTGTGGATCTATACCCCTCTGATTTCACATCATCAATGGAAACAGATTGTGTCATTTTTTTTTAAATAGCGAACAAACTGTTTAAGTACTATATCGCTAATACCATTCATTTAATTTTTTTATATTAACAAATTATGATTGGCAGTATCGAAAGCTTTTCACAAGTTTATCAACACCCCAATCGAAGTTTTTTTATTGTCAGTTGCATTTGTTAATTCCTCGTTCATTTCTAATAAAGCCAAAAATGTATATGTATTTTTTTCCCGAAAACCATACTGGCTCTCATTTTTTTCACATGGTTTTTCTAGATTTTTTTTAGAACTCCGGCAATAGAGAAATAGGCCTGTAATTGTAAAATTATTTTTTTTGTGTTGTCGACGTTCAGGGGAGTGTCTCCGGCCTCATATTCACCACATGGCCCAAGTGTTTCCAGATCTCCTTTATTATGGTTGTGGATCTATAACTCTCTTGACATTAATATCTTATTTGTTTGTTGCTTTTTTGTTCTTTCCATTATGCTCCTCTTATCGCTCATAGTCATTTTCTCAAACTGGTGCAGTTTATTGTATATTGCTCGTGTTTTCCTACAGCTTTCATATTCTTACATCAACAAAGAGATAACCTTCGAGGTCTTCATTTTTCGTTGAATGTTTCAGGAATTTGGGCTTCCATTTAGTATTCGAACTATTTAAGGAAGCTGTCTCTTACGGTATTGTTGTTCTTATCTACATTCTAAGTTGCCTATGGTTTGTCATAACCCTCCCCAGATAGGTGAAGTTGTTTGGCCTTTTTTTTGTGTGTGCCCCTCCCCACAATTTTAGTATAATGTCAGATTTATGTGTTTCAAGAATTTTCCTCTTTGTCTCAGTGATCTTCATCACTGTTTGGTTGAACTTAATTGTCATGATAGTCAAGATGATATTCGCGAAGTGCACTTTTGAAACTCCAGATGTGCAAATTGGGACTGCATAAAATTCGTTTGATGACATATAGTTGTGGCATAATAATATTTTTATAGCAGAAATTGCTAACAATTTACGAAGAAGCGGTCACGCTTCTAGTGTCTTCCACACATTTCCCCAGCATCTTTGTCGTGTTTCGTTAGCGTATGGCCTAGTAAGAGACAAACCAGTTGACGGGATAGGTCGTTGAGTTTCCGTCTAGCCTCTCGTGACCGAAGCACATCCAATCGTTCTCTGTGTAATCGCCTTCGCTCGTCATGCGCGAGAATCGCCACGACGAGTGGTCACAAAACGCGATGCTGGCGCCGTTGATCGGAACAGTGCAGACGCTGAGCGAGTTCTTGGCGATACCGATTTCTTCTCCCACCAGCAGCAACTTCACGCTCAGGAGCTCCGTGTCGTTGACCCCTTTGGTGACCAGGAGGCGTCCAGTGCCGATATCTGGACGAGGACTCGGTGTCCGTCCCTGATAACGTCGAGGAGGTCCGATAGGCTCCCGATTTCTGACTGTCCGCTGCAGGTATGTTTGTTCACGAGGGGCCAACACCTGTCAGCGAACCAGTCGATCTCCCCGTGACGGTCCGAAGACGAAACTGTGCCGAAGTCGATCTTCCGACGCGTCGTCCGAATGTGGTCTGACTGTCGGAACTCGCACAAGTCCCCGGAACATTTTGTCAGCTCGACTGCATCGACCGAATACGCAGAGACTGCAAACCTCGGACACAGTCTGCAGCCGTAAGACATCAGTGTGACACTAAACACAGGGTAACCATTGGCGACGAGCATGCGTAGTCTAGTAGAATCATGTAACGCCATACAATTCATGGAATGGTAATTAACTTACTATCGCGCTCCAGTAAAAGTGCAAAATCATTGCAAGTGACTAGAAACCGTCGCTCCCACCGATTCATCATTCGATTTAATAAATAGTAATAGTTATGCACTTTATTTTTACATTCATATCCAGAGAACAACTCTGTTCAACGGTGTTTACAATGACTAAATGGACTAAAATGTGCGTAATAAAATTAAACGAATTAAGCTTCATTAAAACAAAAATGTACTAAACAAAATAAGCTAAAGCTATAAATGTACATACAATACATACGCATGAGTAAATAATTAATTTATTAATAAATAATTAATAACTAATAAAAATAATAAATAATAAAAATAATTAATAAATTAATAAATAATTTAAATAATAAACTAGTATAATAGTAGAAAATTACGAATAATGTTAATAATAAATACTATGATATGAGTGGTATATAGAACTAAACATTAAAAGCAAGTTTGAAATAGTGAGTCTCAAGACACTCTTTAAAAGTGTCCATGCAGCCGGTCAGACGCAAATCTTCCGGTAGAGAGTTCCATAGAGTTGGCCCAGCGCGAGAGAATGGACGGCGGCCGTAATGCTCGGGGTTGGGGCGAGGGACGGTGAGTAGGGCGCGATCGGCCGATCGTAGGACGCGGCGTGGAACGAGGCGAGCGAGGCGAGGTACGCCGGCGTCCGGTCATGAAGGGCACGAAACACAATGACGAGTAGTTTGTATTCAACGCGATGCTTGACCGGCAACCAGTGGATTTGTTGTAGCACTGCTGTCATGCTTCGCCGGTCGTCCCGCCTAATCCGCAAAACAACTCTGGCCGCCGACCGCTGTACCATCTCAAGACGGTGCAAGAGGTGGTCGGAGATGCAATATATTACAGCTTTCCCGTAGTCGATCCGCAATGTACCGAGGGAGTGAACAAGAGTCTTGCATGCTGTGATGGTAAGGCTTGTTCATATCTTAGCGATGCGAAATAAATTAAAATAAGCAGCACGACAAGCGTTCGATAACTGAGCCGACATGTCAAGTCCGCGGTCCAATATAACTCCGATGTCACGAACCGTGGGCGTCAGTGATAGCGGATCTGATGGCGTTCGAAGATGTCCGCGATAGATAGAATGTACATGTTGAATATCATCGGACCTAGAAACGGAGCCCTGCGGAACACCGTGATGAATAAGTCTCGGCGCAGAAATTGCTTCGCGTATCTTTGTTGCATTAGTTCGGCCTGCGAGGTATGATTTAAACCTTGTAAATACTGTCTGGCTTAGTCCGATATCACGAAGTCGAAGCAGTCGAATGCTGTGGCCTAGTGTGTCGAATATTGCCCTTAGATCTAATAGTACAAGCAAAACGGCACGCCGTGAATCAATTGCCTGCGTCATGTCTTCGTGTATTCGGCCGAGAGCCGTCACCGTGCTGTGTCTCAGCCGGTACGCGTTCTCGAACGGGTCGTTGAAGCCGTTGGCGTCAATGTGACGTCGCAGTTCGTTGGCGACATAACGTTCTAATGTTTTCGAGACACGACTCAGGTTTGATATTGGGCGGTAGTTGGCGAATGAGTTAACGTCGAGGCCACGTTTCTTAAGTATAGGTGTCACTAACGCGTGCTTCATGTCTACCGGTACGACACCTGTTGCGATCGACGTGTTGATGACATCAGTTAGGATCGGTCCGAGTAGGTCGATGTTTCCTTTCAGCAAGCTCGTCGGCATCGGGTCGAGGTCGCAGGATTTCGCAGACGACCGGAGAACGATCCATCTGGTGTCTGCTGTCGTCGCCAGCGTAAATTTATAGAGTTGCGCATGTTGGTGTAGACCTACATCAGACGGCTGTCGATCGAAAGTGTTCGGCTCGGCGCGCAAATCAATGGCACGACGTATATTTAAAAGCTTATCAATGAAGAACTGGTGATATGTCTCAGCAAGGACTAAGTCATTGCGTGAGTCAGGCAACTGAACCGGTGTAGATCGGCCCAACAGTACGTTGGTGTCGCCGAACATTGTTTTCATGTTGTGTCCGGCTTCGTGTGTCACTGTACAAAAATGAATCGCCTTCGTGGTGGTTAGTTTTCGCCGGTAAGCGTCTCGAAGCATCGTATACATATGTCGGTGGACAGCGAGTCGTGTCTTTCGCCATCGGCGCTCGGCGCGGCGGAGGTTGCGCTTCGCACCGGACAACTCTTCCGTGTGCCCCGGTGTCCTCGGACGAGCCGTGACGACACGCGTGACAATCGGTGCGTGCCTGTCCACGACGGTCGCGATGGCGACGTTGATTTCCAGTAACGGATTCGCTTTGTCAGCTCGGCGCACCATGACCCGATGTGATCACGTGAAGGCGAAGCACATCCGAAGCAGTGTCTAATCCTGGAAAGTAGACACGAACAAAACCGCCAGAATGCAGCGTCTGGCGTAAGTCGTGTTAAAAAGTTAATTATCGCCCACGTCGTCTATCCGGTTGCGCATCGTAACCAACAGCTACCCGAAGTGGCTACATCCAGGTAACACGACCTGTTTATGCGAACTGTTTATAGCGTTGCAAAAAAGCGCCGACATGACTTCGCACGAATCTGTTACCCTTAGACCGAAAATACACTGCGTGAAGAATGAAGGGAGCCGGAGCCAATTCCAGTTGCGCATGCGCAACGTGGCCATTAGGTAACGTCCGAGGACGGTTTCTTATAGTAGGGTATGCTAGCGTGTGAAGCAATTTTCGTAAAACTGTATGCCGACATAGTCAGGTAGGTAATCGGGTAGTCAAACATGTAGGTAGGTAGGTAGGTAGACAGGTAGGTAGTTAGTCAGGTAGGTAGGTAGATGTACATACAAGAATATATGTTTTACTAGCATACACAACTAAACAAATAATTATCATCTATGTATACAGTATATTTCAGTGAAATCATAGTGTACTCCATTAACTCTCAAACTCCACCAGTAAAATATAAAAAAATTATGTAAAAAAAACATTCCTCCCAAACAGTGCTCTAGCGACCATACATATAATAGTTTGGCCTGTTTTCCTTCCAAACCGTGCTCCTATTGTATGTAGAAGTAAGATGCTGACCGATTTTCCTTCAAAACAGTGCATATATTGCTTGAGAAGTAATATATTGAAACATTTTCTTTCAAGTAGCGTCCATAGCGACCATACATGTAAGTTCTAACGTCCCAAACGACTGTATACGTGTATTAAAATTGAACTGTATTCTCCCAAGTTGCGCCACTGGTGTTATGTTCATTAACTAGAACTGTAAGTCTAACAAGTAGCGCCTCTAGCGACCATAACATGCAATGAGTTTATCTATATGTCTCCCAAGTAGCGCCCACAGCGACTAAATATGTACTAACTTCACCTATGGTCTTCCCAAATTTCGCCCTAGCGATTATATATGTACTAACTTTACCTATATTCTCCCCAAGTTGAGCCGCTAGCAACAATATATGCAACAACGTTACCTAAATGGCTCCAAAGTAGCCCTTAAACATAAAAACATTGAAACAAGTAGCAAAGTAGCGAAGTAGTAAACCAATATAGTACCAAAGTAGTGAAACAGAGAAGTATCAAAAGAGTGAAGTTGCGAAGTAGTGATACAGTGACATATCGATGTATCGCATCTGGTGACTAAATATAACTATATTCTCTAATGAAGCGCTCCTACCGAAGGAATATGTACAAACATGACTTGTTTTCTTTCCAAAACAGTGCCCCTAGTGAGTGTGTATGTAATATATTGATACATTTTCCTACCAAAGCAGTTCCCCTGGTGAGTGTACTTGTAGCGACTTGATCTGTTCTATAACCAAGTAGTGCCTCTAGTGACTAAATAAGTACTAATTTATACTACATTCTGTCCATTTTCTTCAAAAGTTTAATACATTCCTTAGAATGTTTTTAGATAAGGAAGTAGCTAAATAATGAAAAAGTGCTACCTTCATTATCTCCAACTAGCGCCCCTATCGAGATTATATGTACTGAGTTGACTTGTTTTCCTTCCACGCAATGGCTCTAGTGAGCATGTATGAACAAACTCGACCTACATTATTGTCCATTTGGCGCCTCTATCGTCTAAATATGCCCTAATGTTTGTCTATTTTCTGTCCAGAAAGTGCCTGTAGTGACTATCTATGTACTAACTTAACCTACATTCTGTCCAAGAAGCGGCCTTGGCGATCCTATATATACTAAAAATATATATTATAAAATATCACCCCAGACTCCTGGGAACAAACCGCCATGGACCGGGCCAAGTGGCGTTCCTCCGTGCACAAAGGCTCCAAGATATGCGAGGCCAACAGGACCGCTGCAGCAGAGCAAAGGAGGCAAGCCAGGAAAGCCCGAGCCAGCAATTCTCAAGATGACGTCCCCCTCATCCCCTGTCCCAACTGCCAACGTTCCTTCCGTGCACGGATTGGCCTTGTCAGCCATATGCGCACTCAACAGATCCAGCCCCAACTAACCCCAGATGACTAGAGTGGTCCTCGTCGACTCGACAGACGAACACGTGGACACTAACTTAACCTACATTCTGTCCAAGAAGCGGCCTTATCGATCCTATATATACTATCTTAATATGTTTTTCTTTCAAAACAGCGGCTCTAATAAGTACGTATGTAAAAGCTTAACCTTCATTCTGTTCAACTAGCGCCCCTAGCTACCTTATAGTAACTACCTTGACTTATTTTTCTTCCAGCCAATTACTCTAGAAAGTGTGGATTCCGTGGACGCTGACTGGGCGACCCTCAGAGAGCTGGTCTGCAACACAGCTACTGAGATCCTGGGGCCCTCGACCAGAAAGCACAAGGACTGGTTTGACGAAAACTGCGACGAGATCAAGCAGCTACTGGACTAGAAACACCGTCTCCATCAAGCCTACCTCAGTAGCCCCAAGTCCTCCTCAAAGAAAGATGCATACAACACCATACGCAAAACTGTACAGCAGAAACTCCGTCAGATGCAAGACACTTGGCTGAGAAACAAAGCTGATGTGATCCAAAGCTACGCTGACAGGCATGACCTGAAGAACTTCTACGATGCCCTGGAAGAAGTCTACGTTCCAACATCCTCAGGATCATCCCCTCTCCTCAGTGCAGACGGGAACACACTGTTCTCGTACGGTGGGCTGAACACTTCAACAGCATCCTGAACCGCCCTTTATCCATCAACAATGAAGCCATAAACCGTCTCCCCCAAGTGCCCATCAATGAAGCGCTGGAGCGAACGGTCTGCTCGCAATGGCAAGGCTCCTGGTACAGACTCCATTCCAGCCGAGGTCTACAAGGAAGGTGGCTCAGCTTTGACTGAAAAGCTCCATCAGCTGTTTCTACTAATGTGGCAGCAGGAGACGAGCCCCCCAGGAGTTCAAAGATGCTTCTATCATACACCTGTACAAGCGAAAAGGAAATCATCAGGTATGCGACAACCACCGAGGTATATCCTTGCTCTATATTGCAGGCAAGATACTTGCCAGGATCCTGCTTAACCGTCTCACAACGCACCTTGACCAGGGACTCCTACCAGAGAGCCAGTGTGGATTCCGGAAAGAGCGCGGGACCACCGATATGGTGTTTGCTGCAAGGCAGCTGCAAGATAAATATCAGGAGCAGAACTCTGACCTGTTCTCTACCTATGTCGACCTGACCAAGGCCTTCGATACGGTTAGCAGAGAGGGTCTGTGGAAGATCATGACCAAGTACGGATGCCCACGGAAGTTTATCTCCATGGTGCAACAATTTCACGCTGGCACGAAAGCACAAGTTCAGGACAACGGTGAGACATCTGAGCCATTTCATGTATCTAACGGCGTCAAGCAGGGCTGCGTCTTAGCACCAACACTGTTCAGCCTCATTTTTTCCGCAATGCTGACTGACGCTTTCAGAGACGGTGACGTTGGAATCGACCGTACAGATGGCAAGCTGTTCAACCTCTGGAGGCTTCAAGCAAAAACCAAGGGTTAAAAGACATACATCATCAGGGACTTCCTGTTTGCTGATGACTGTGCCCTCAACGCCGGCTCAGAAGCTGACATGCAACGCAGCGTAGAAAAATTTTCCATAGCCTGCACAAACTTCGATCTCACCATCACCAAAAAGAAGACTGAAGTACTGCACCAGACGGCCCCAGGGAAACCCTATGTTGAGCCCAAAATTACAGTCAAAGGTCAGAGACTCAGTGCAGTGAACATGTTCACCTATATTGGCAGCAAACTGTCTCAACATGTCACCATTGATGACGAGGTGAACGTCAAGGTCATTGCAAGGGCCAGCGCAACCTTCGGCAGACTACATGCCAATGTCTGGAACAGAAGAGGCATTAGTCTACATATCAAGCTGAAGGTGTACAGGGCACAGGGCAATGGTGCTCCCCACGCTGTTCTAAGGATGTGAGACATGGACAGTGTACCAACGCCATGCCAAGAAGCTGAACCACTTCCACACAACGTGCCTTAGGAAACTTCTCAACATTAAGTGGCCGGACAGGATTCCAGACACTGAGGTACTTGCCCAAGCAGACCTGCCCAGCATCTATACCATCCTAATGCAGTCCCAGCTATGCTGGGCAGGACGTGTAGCCCGCATGCCAGACCATCGGGTCTCAAAAACGCTATGGCGAACTACAGCAAGGAAAGCGGTCCCATGGAGGCCAGAAGAAGCGCTTCAAAGACACTCTAAAAACATCCCTGAAAGCGTTTGCCATCACCCCAGACTCCTGGGAACAAACCGCCATGGACCGGACCAAGTGGCGTTCCTCCGTGCACAAAGGCTCCAAGATATGCGAGGCCAACAGGACAGCTGCAACAGAGCAAAGGAGGCAAACCAGGAAAGCCTGAGCCAGCAGTTCTCAATATGACGTCCCCCTCATCCCCTGTCCCAACTGCCAACGTACCTTCCGTGCACGGATTGGCCTTGTCAGCCATATGCGCACTCAACAGATCCAGCCCCAACTAACCCCAGATGACTAGAGTGGTCCTCGTTGACTCGACGGTCGAACACGTGGACATTAACTTAACCTACATTCTGTCCAAGAAGCGGCCTTATCGATCCTATATATATATATATACTATCTTAATCTGTTTTTCTTTCAAAACAACGGCTCTAATAAGTATGTATGTAAAACCTTAACCTTCATTCTGTTTAACTAGCGCCCCTAGCTACCTTATAATAACTACCTTGACTTATTTTTCTTCCAGCCAATGACTCTAGAAAGTTCATATTTAGTAACTACTGGCTGAAATATCCAGCTTACGAGTGCGCGTGTACCACGGCAGTTGCTTGTTCACTGAGTGATATGAATAAAGCAAGTTACAGGACATGTAATATTTCAAATTACCCTCTCTCGGGGTTTTAAGCCAATTGAACAAGTGACAACTGTTAGCTAATATATCGGCACAGGGTTCGTCTCAATAACATCACCGTAACCGAAATGAGGTGTCATATCTACGTATTTGACTATCATAAGGGGTCTTCTCATAAGGTTATGTGGGTGTTTCTTTCACGTGTTCGCTTTATACGATTTTTAGTTGACCTCTCACGGAAATGATGAAAATAATGGACTTCAACTGAACACTCATGACATTCGACCTTCCGAATGACCACTTTCGATAAACCTTGATCACCTTACTGACCAAAATAACACCTTCACTTGACCGGAACTACCACAATGCATGCCGGGAAGATCCCCACATGATAGGAGAGAGTCACTGACTTTTGTTGAGCCTCTGGCGAGGTGTTGATACGCCCCTAAGTTCGGCGGCTCTGCCTTCTCACTGTGCGCTGCTGATTGCGCAGTAAAAACGTGTGTACAATTGAAAGTGTATTTACTTTCACATGTTCGTTTGATACGACCCCTTATACTTAGTGAGGACCCTTATAGGGAAATGACCCCTTATAGTTTGAGATGAACCCTCTGAGTTATATATACAACCCCTCAACAGACTAATTGAATTAATCCCTACATTTGTTTATACTACGTATACCAAGTATTATTAATGAGGGTTAATTTTTTAGGTTACCAAAATAGACATGACGCCATCTCTAAAATACCCAAGGGTCAAAGGCCACTAACACTAGGAGTAACCCTATCTAAACGTAACCGTACCATATACGAAGTGTCTGCTGGTCATCAGCCAGTGGTCAACATTGGTCATAGTTCATGGATGCGCATCTATTAAGATAGGTCAAGGGGTGTGCGAGTGGTGCGGATTGTATCGCCTGAAGACTAATCGAAAAACGAACAAAACACGGTATTGCATGAGTGCACATATATAGTAAGTGGCATCATTGTCACCATATTGTTGTGGTAGTAGTACTACTACTACCACCACCACTACTACTACTACTACTACTACTACTAGTAGTAGTAGTAGTAGTGGTACTAGCAGTAGTAGTAGTAGTAGTAGTAGTAGTAGTGATGTAGTAGTAGTACTACTACCACAACAATATGGTGACAATTATGCCACTTGCGGGTGTTGAATACCACGCCAGAGATCCTTAGCTTAGTCGTGCTTCCATTGCGCCAGAGGTTCAATCGATGTATGATGTACAATAAAATAGTATACACTCTCTCATCTGTTTAAGCCAATCAAACATGTGGCAATCGTTAGCGACTAAATCTGTGCATCCTCATCAGAAAGCCGTTACAACGAAGTAATAGATCAGCTACACAATATTCTCCTCAAACGTTAGATAGAGGATTCTGAAGTCTCTTGTCATTATGATTCCACTCGGAGCAATGTTCGTTCATGAAGGTGCGGAACGCGCGTGTCGTGGTGGCAGGCCGTACGAGCAAAATCAATCGCCGCGTCCGGCGCTATCCAATATTTGCACGGTTCATCGCCGTCGTCAGTGTTGCACACGAAGTCGACGGGGAAAGCATCGATCGGCAGTCTGGCAATCTGCAGAGTGTTCTCGTGCGTTTTCGAGCGGGCTACCGCGGGAATGGAGTAGATCTTGCAATCGACGGAACGCATCGGATAATTGGATGTACTCTTCTCGAGGGCTTTGATGTGTGCGGATTCAGGATTGCCCTCTTCGCGAACAAGGTGACGTTGCTGATGTATTTTGTTAGGGGGTTGACCCCACCCACCATGAGAGCGAATGCGTTCTTGCTTCACACCAGTCGTATTTTGACATCGACGTGATTGTTCAATAAATTATCATTTCGACGATGTCTTCTGGTCGAGCCATGAAACTTGCATTAGCAGCAGCACCGTCGGATTTCTAGACGCCATCCATGTGAGTGAGTGACCGTGTCCTTGTCCACAGCTAATTCGACAGCGTCTCGTTGTAGCCGCTATACGGATGCGTGTTCAACAAATGAATGGTTCACGAGCGTATCGTTTATGTAGACGTCGACTTGATTGAATAGCGATTGCAGCCAGTTGTTCACCGGACTCACGGGGTCGTTCATGTCGAGGTCGCTCCCATCGGCTCGGTTTGCCTTCGCATGTATGTGGAGGAACGTGTTGGCGAGATCCAGGTAGTCATCTCCCGATGCGCGTATCAAGAATGTTATCGGTCCATCCGAGGCAAGAGAGTCCATGGGCTGATGTTCGACTATATGGCTGTGAACGATGCTGTTCTTAATCGGGGGCACGGTAAAGAGATTGAGCTCGCTTTTAACCCCCTCGCGCGAATGTCTATGCAAGAAAGCTGACGTTTCCTCGTGATCGTTTTCTGTCGCTTAAGCTCTATCGGCACTGTAGTAACTCGTTTCTTCGTAGGCGCGCGTTTTATACGTTTACGAGATCGCACGCTGTGGTTCAAAAGGCCACTCAACCCAACTTTCATACCGGCGTCAGTGATGTCGTTTGACCGCCTTTTTTATTTTCTGACCGGACATGACGTCGTCGGCGATGCGTTCGCCGGTCTTCAACGCTTCCTTTCCTAATGCAACGGATCCTTTCTTGATGAATGTCATGCAGGTCGCCGAACAGGCTACCCATCCCGTGTCCCCGATGGTATCGGGCACCGAAAAAGTAGTGCAGTGCACAAACCCCTATCGGGCCTAATAGTCGTTGTATTTCATCTTCAGAATAGGCCGGTCCTACGTTTCGAACTCTTTGCACAACAAAGGCCCGTAGTGGTTGTTACTGAAACGATCAAATATCGTTGTGCCCTCATATCTGCGAATCGGGAAGGTCCGCAATAACGGGACGAGACTATCGCCGACGATGCGAGATTCCACAACGTCCGTGTAGACCTTGGGTCATGTTTACCACAATATTGGCCTCTTTGCGGAATAAGTACAGACCACCGGGAGTCCCTTTGGGCGGCAAAGTCACTGTGGCTGACGGCGTGAGACAGGGATCCTTTCTTCCTAATGTTGGGTCGGTGTGATTGGAATCCTAACACGGTTCCCATCACACTCTGGTAAGGAACTGTGAACTCGGTGTTCGGTGACATGTGCAACTTCATTGTTTGAGTGATGATGCTGTCGTTCACCTTCGCCCGTACACTCTCCATCCACATACGTTTCAGCACTTTGTTGGCATGGTCTATCAATGTAATTAGACCGTGGTAATTCTCAGCGTAGATCTTCGTACTCGGAGTAAGTTCAGTAGGGACGGTCTCGTTGAGGAAGAACCAGGTATCTTCCGATCGAACGTTGTACCAACTGTAGAAGTATCGCACTTCTGCCAGCCCGCACTCCCACTCGCCAGACAGCGGGATATGTTGAGGTAAGACCATGGTATAACGAGCCAACGTGTTATCGGGATGCACCATCATGGAAGCGTTCCTAGGCAGAGTCAGGTAGAAATCAGTCATGACTTTTAAAATGGGACCCGGCAGGAGGTAACCCAACGAACTGCTGAACAGGGGCGTTCACAGATTATAGTTCTCGTGACCGGTCGTCAGGTTGTAGATGCTGATCAAGACGATCGTGTACAAGACTTTGACCTGACACAAGTCGAACTCTTCTTTGGGACACACGGTACCGAAGAGATGCCAAGGAGCGCTGTCGACATCGTTCTGCGCATCAGTACTGTCTTCTGCGTCATGGAGACCTCTGTTAACATCTCGTCTGTCATCATTCGAATGAAGCGACGACAGACGCGCAACTAGTATGTATAACCTCGGCATCGATACACTTTTGATAGCCGTACCAAAGTCTCCGTTCACCTACCTACCTTGTGTAGCTGCAATACCGATTTCACGCGGTGCACCTTCTGCAGCTCCGGTTCTTAGAAGGTTAAGCCCAGCACCTCGCCGAGATCGTCGATCAACCGGTACACGGCGAGTCAGAGGGTTAAACCTCGCGTATAGTGGATATCTCCTCGCTCCAATTTGCCAAGTACCCTTTTCTGAACAGTTCCTCTTACAGTGCAAGTGCTACCACACCTCTTCTAGATTCGCCGCACTAATCTGCGACGAAGCCATACCGACGCAGCGGTGTGTGTGTGTGTGTGTGTGTGCGTGCGTGCGTGCGTGTGTGTGTGTGTGTGTTTGGGGGGGGAGTCATTGTTCGGCTGCACAAAGTCCTTAAGGACGTTGGTGTATCGCCACGTCTCGTGTTTCGTCAGATATCGCCACATGCACGTTTTCAACGTTCACTTGAACCTATCGATGATACTCACCTTGATCACTTCGTTGTATGTGGAGAAATGTTGGATACCGGCTTTCTTGAACAGAGTATGTAAGTGACAGTTCAGGAATTCGAGACTCATGTCGTTCTGCAGCGTCGTAGACGCGACGTCGACCAGCATTGTGTTATCAGCATTGTGTTACACCATCGACGACGCCGACTTGTTCTATAGCGGAGTGCACCAGGCCTTCTTGGAAAAGACGTTGATCACCGTCAACAAAAAGGCGATGCTGTCGTTGAGTTTTATGTCGAAGAGATCGACCTACCACTGCTGGTTCAGTTCTTCCACGAATACCTATCGTCTCTTGAACCGAGTTCTCATCGGTTTTCAGGGAATGTTCGGACAACCATTGTCGAGTAATTTTTTTCGGCAGGCGCGCGACGCACGGCAAGGCGTTGACTCCGCCGTTCTGTCGTAACTTTCCACCTTTTCCGGTCGAAGTAGACCATTTCTCTTTGTTAGATTTTTTTGTGTTGTTGACTCATCGCCATTGTTGCCATTGCGTCGATAATCGAGGTAGTCGATGTACACGACCTGATAATACAGTTCCTCTACGGTGAGCTGGCGCGGCCTCCTAATTTAAAGATTTTCGACTCGTTGGTTTTGACGTTGACCCCGCAGCACACTTCCTGATGAAGATGATGAGTGACGAGGGTGCTGGCGTACAGTTGGACACGCACTGCCACGCCCACAACGAAGACGACTGACCGACATTCTAATGTCACTATACCTCGATTAGGGATCTTCGTGGAACAGATGCAGCAGTTGCTCGAGGAATTGTAGCTGCTCGAGGAGGAGCCTTAGATTCTCGTACGTAGGATCTCCTAGCAACGTTACCGACCAACTCCATGGGCAGGTTGATGTCTCTGTTGTGCAAATGGCTGCCCAGCTCGTCGAATCATCGCTCTTTCTCTTTCGCAACAGATCGGTCCACGTTACTTCCGGCGACAGGCACATCCTCGTGTATCAGTTCGCCGCGATCGGTCGACGCGATATCTCTTTTGAGACGGTCCATTAATCGCCTGGCTTTGGCCTCCATAATTTTGGGAACGATGTCCACAATGTCGGCCTCTAAGCTGCTGCTACCACCCTCCCTAGGAGTGCTGCTGCTACTGCTCCTGTTGATGTTTCTTTTGCTACGGGTATCGAATCTTTTGCCTCGTTCTCCGCGACTACGCGTTCCGGTTCTTTGGAACGTTCACCGGACAAGGCGATATGTTGCTGCAATACCTGATTATACCATGTGACTCTGTCGTTGAAGTCCTTTCTGTCGATGATGGACATCATCTCTTCATCGAGGTCTTGCACCTCCCTATCGACGGTGTCCATCGGTGTTGACGATGGTGATAGCGAAGGGTGTCCAGCAATCGCGTGTGTGTTCCATGTACTTGAGAAGCACCTCTCTGAGAAAGATCTAAATTGCCAACGGAGCTATAAAAGCCGATGGGAAGCCCCAGCCCTGTCCATCACCGACCTGCTGTTGTAGTAAGATGCGTCTCCTCCTGGCAGCGGGCAAACGTCTCCGAGACAAATCGCGTACTTTTATGTATTTTCTCAACCGCTGCATCTGTGCTTCGTTCAACAGAACGTTCGCTTTCAATATGTAGGCACAATCCGTCAGAGCGCAAAGAAGTTCGGCGTCGGCGATAACGACGATGGCTCTTCTCAAAATGGTGCTCATGTATCTATTCAGCGCCTGTATCAGGTTTGGAGTTTAACCCTGCATAATCTGGTTTTGCCTAGCCTCGTGGAATAAAAACAGGTTTTACTAGTTTAACAGGGTTAAACGTGGGGTAAACTGGACTTTACTCTGAGAACTGAGGATGGTATTATTGGGGGATATTCTCAATATTAATAGTTGATGATGGTTTAACATTGGTGTCATATCATTGATGCAATAAAAGACCAAAATTGCTCTAAATGTTAAATAGGTATGTCAATGTGTCTACCTATCATGATAATCATGTTATTGATTGATACAACTTTTTTGCACACTGAATGCATAGAAGCTATACATATTTCCCTTCAGTTGTTGGTATTTTAGCCAGCCAGAAACCCCAAGTTAATATGGTTACCGTTAATACGCAATGTATGTAAACAACTTTTACTGGTTACCAATTCAGACCATAATCCTTTCATTTGTCTAAATCAGACCAGGAAATCCATATCAAAAGGGACTTTTATCAGTTGGCCTTAGTAAAAAAATGCCTTTGTTGCCCTCACAACAGAAATTGCCATGATTCGTTAGCCGAATCTTCTTCTTCTGAAGTGAAGTGATTAAAATCAGAAAACCTGCACCTATATAGTCTGGTGTCAGCTTGGAGGTTAAAGTACAGAGGGGATATTGAGCCTTGGAGACTGGCAAGTGTTATCCACCCTATCAGCACTTGTGTTCACTGTCAATAACTGGATAATTCAGCATGTAGCACATACAGTTAAATCAATTATCAGAGCCACAGAGCCACCCGGGTTTAATCCAGATTAACCAAAATTTGGTTGTTTAGCCCAACCCAGGTTAAATCCAGGTTAAAACTTCGTTTTAACCCGGGGGTGGGGCAGGATGAACTAGCCAGCGTTGGCCTGTATTCACAGAATGTGTCTCTTCACGAGTTCAAACATCGGGCGAATGAAGAGACGAACCACACACTCGATCTTTTTTATACCTTCAGCAATGTCACTTAAGGAACACCGTTGTTTTCAAAGATGGTCGTGCGCAGACGCAGATACTCGGGCTTCTACTGTTTGAGACTGAACAATAGATAACCGTAGCGTCTTTGAAAGCCTCTTGCACGAACTTCTCGCGCGTGAAGTTTGCTCTGTCATTTGGTGCTGTTCTTGTCGGTAACGCCGAAACATTAGTACTCCTTGCTACACGATCCTACGAACCCGCCACCTGTCAAATCCACCTTGAACAGACCCAGGGTCCTCTTATCGTACGCATTGCGCGCGAAGTAGCATGGGTCGGTGACTGACTACGGGCGACCGGCGATTCACCAGTTCATGTACTCGGTCTGATGGTCGGCACAACATTTGGATGAGATCCATTCGGAGCGGTGCCGTAAGTAAGGTTCTCGTAGATCCGGGGTGAATAAGTCACCAACGGACTCACCGGCCAATGCCAAATAGGCTGAATCATTGTCCATCAACCAGTACTGAACAATATGACGCTCCAGGTTCCTGTTGATAAAGTCGTAGTAGAACTGCTACATGCTCATCTTGTCGTACTGCAGAACGGAGAATCCCACTTGAACGGGCAGACCATACGTGACGGTTTTCTTACTCATCTTGATCTGGTATACATTGTCGACGTTGACGTCGAGTTGACGGAACCGTCGGTCGTTGACCTTGGTCGACGCCAAAACCTCCGTGCAGTACTTCACGTCACGATGTCGGTCCGCGTTGGTGATGGTCTTTCCGAGTTCCCCACGAGCATAGTGGTGTCTGCGATGATAGCCTTGTGTGGGTGGACGTTACCCTCGCGTCGAGCCGAGGACATTGCATCGCCGAACCGTCCGAAGCACAGGATCGAAGTGTTCTCGATGACATGATAGACGCGCGTAACCTCGAATCCATGCTTCAAGTACCATCGCAAGATGGGCGTGGCGAGCAAGATTTTATCACCCCGATAACTGCCCATTATATATTATATATATATATATATATATATATATATATATATATATATATATATATATATATATATATATATATATATATATATATATATATATATATATATATATATATTTTTTTTTTCTATAATAATATTTTATACTATATACATATTATTACTAATAACTACAATTCACAAGTCCTAACTGATATATGTGTTTCATTTACTAAATAATATTTAACTACTTTACTCTATACTACAGAGTACTACTCTAAATCAGCCACGGATTGACGAAGTTATTGTTCATCGTCATACTAAATAACTGAATTAAAAAAGCATGCGAGCATGTAGGAAGACATTGAAAGTCCAACTGGAACATTACTAATAATTATCATCACAGTCAAAATGGTAGTTATTTAAAGTACTTATGGAACTCGAAGCAGTTGAGGTGAAGAAGATTACAATGTATAAGCTAGATTGAACATGTCACGAAGATAAGTAATAAATCGGGCTGGAATAAACAAGCAGTTTAAAAAAAAATACAGAAGCACATATTAAAATCACGTGGTTCGGTCAGAGTAGAGGGCCTGGTTCTGAAGGACGATCAAAAGGGCGTTGACCACTGGATAAAAGCGCTTGCAGCAAAGCAGATCGTAGAGTTCTGTTAATGGGGCGGTAGCCAGGTAGTCCGGCACCAGACCATTTAAGGCACAGTAAGTATGATGATGATGTATTTTATTTATAACACATTACAGTACATATACATGGAAAAAAATACAATAAAAAGGAGCACTAAAAGAAATTGCACAAGTGCAATCATCTTATTTCCATAGTGGACCTTTAAAAGAAACACAATCAATAAGAGTCGAGACAAATGATAAGAACATGTAAAAGACTGAATGAACTAACTACTAAAACAGCAGACATGCTAATATACAAATTCATTTTCATTAATTCCCTTCATTCTATTCATTAAAATGGTCTGACATTCTTTTTTAAACATATATTTTTTCTGAATTGTTTTCACATTTACTGGAAGTTCATTCTACAATTTAATTCCATTAAATAAAAACATTTTACAACCCTGACCCTTGACATGAGGCACAACGTAGGATGCATTACTTCCACGTGTGTTATAAATATGCCTGATTCTATTCATATCACACATGTAAGAGGGAGCTGCATTATTAAAAAACACTATACATTACACTAAGAGCAAGATAGTCGAATCTTCCTTTTATGTCTAGATAATTCGCTTTCTTAAAATAAATAAAACCTATATGGCGCATACAATCATAGTTGAGGAGATAAGTAATTATCTTATTCTGAGCTGTTTGCAATTTATTCTTGATTGCTGTGTCTAAACTCCTGTACCACGCATTGCAGGCAAAATCAAAATGTAACTGGAATAACGCAGTGCACAATATTGTTCTCTCCGTCATACCAAACAAAGCACCTTTTCTATTAAACACTTTAATTTAGCATTTACATTCTTGACTACAGTTTTTCAGCTTCTACATTGAAACCATTACAATATAGTATCATAAATTTACTTTTGCTAATCTGTTTTTAGACGCAAACAAAATGCTCTCTATCTTCCCTAAATGAATGGAGAGCTTGTTTTCTTCTAGCCAGCCACTTAATGATTTTAATTCGAGGTTAAGTTTCCTTTCAATTTTTGTTGGGCATTTACCACTAACCAGCAAGGTAGAATCATCTGCATATAAGAAAAGGTCACAGTTTACACTTTAAACTATGTCACTAAAATAAATGATAAAAAGCAGAGGGCCTAAAATGGACCCCTGTGGTACACCACATGTAACGTTACCCAGCTCAGAAAACCTCCGATTTACATTATCGAGTTGTTTTCTCCCCTACAAATAACATTCAAACCATGATACTGCAGGCCTGTCAGCACCTATGACTTTTAATTGTGTTGCCAAGATAGAGTAATCAACTGTATCGAACACTTTTTCGAGGTCGATTAGTCTCATTCCTGCATACAGTCCATCGTCCATGTTGAATTTCAATCTGTCAGCGAGAAACGTCAAAGCGGTGTCAGTTGAATGATCAGCCCGAAAATCTGATTAGAAAGCATAAATGAGGCTATTCTGCCGTACATATTCAAACATCTGATTATGGAAAATTCGTTCTAGAATGTTTGACAAAACAGGCAAAATTTAGACTGGTCGATAGTTACCTTCACAAGTAAACAAAACGACTTTGTAAGTTGTTCGCAAATGAACTGGCAGCCAGTGTAACACGGGTGTAATATGTTCGTATTTCCTTGTAAGGGCAATGAGGCGAGCAGCACAGTTCTGTACCTTTTGTAAGAAAAGAAAACTTACTTTTTTTGAATAATAAATACATTTTTTTGACCTGCAATTATACACTTTTTGAGACATTGACACATACGTAGCCAAACGTCAGTGTGAACTAATATGCATTTCAATCTTTAGGTGGTTCCACTGGTGCTGATATTTGCTTCTCCCACAAAACATTGGATGACCAAACCACCACTAGGCCAAAGTCATCCCGAAGTCACCTTGGTTTGCTCCCTACTTTTTGAAATTATCATTGTAATTATCAAATGTTTATACACATGTATGCATTATGTAGGATATTAGATGATATATCTATATATATATATATATATATATATATATATATATATATATATATATATATATATATATATATATATATACACACACAAACACACACGCACACGCACACGCACACGCACACGCACACGCACACGCACACGCACACGCACACGCACACGCACACACACACGCACACGCACACACACACACACACACACACACACACACACACACATGATAAGAAGTTGCCATGTGACAGTTTTCAACAGGTACACTTATGCTGCACGAGTGTATATTATTCATAGTCATATGATATGCATTGAATTAATTATTTGGAGCTATTAATAATGCATGACACACTGATCTGTTACAGTCAGCAAGTAGTGCAACCACGGAAATTGTTGTAGCTTAAATTGTGATAGCCAGATCTGGGTGCTCAATTAGGCACTATATTATATCACTTCCAATCCCACACCAGCATTCCAAAATACCAATTCCAATATACCAATTCCAGTTATCACTGCCACATTGAAATAACAGCATGCGAACAGAGCAACCATATAAATATCCAATGCGCAAAATTAATATCTATTTTTAGAGCAGATTTATTTAAAGTTTGCATTTTGTAGTAGGGCCTACATACTGGCAGACAAATATGATTATTTGCAAAGAATAATTTGAATTAAACATATAAAAAAAGTGATTGGAAACTAAAGCAACTCAAAGTACCAAAAAGCTGCATGTCCACCAATTTAAATTACTTTTGTCAAAAAATTCCAATTCCGGAATTGACATATCAATTCCAATTACACTGTAATTGACCCCAAGTCTGGGGACAGCTGTAATACAATATTCATAAAGAGTCTGCACCATATATTAAATTCTACCATGGTTTATTACGCAATTTATTTGCCCTGGTAACTTGAGTTGAAATACTTAATACTAGTGGAATATACGTTTGGAGATCAGTCAGCATCAACAAGGTAAAAGGAACGTTCTTATGTGGCGCTGTACCCAGTCCGTGGGAATGTTCAAAGTGCCTTCCACTTCACACCCTGGCAGATCTGTTCATTCAAGGGCCACCTCGACTTCAATGGGAAACATTCAGCCACGCTGCGATTACTGAGCGATGACTATATCAACAAGTGTCTGAAGCCAGGTACTTATTTACACCTGAATGAACTGTGGCAACGTGGGTTGAACGAAATTGCTGAAGCTTTGAAACGACAGCAAGAGGATTCGAACATGGGTTCTCTCAATTGAGAATCCAATGTTTAGACCGCTACGTTACTGCACCCAATATAATATATTCAGACCATTAATCCCAACATTGTCCATGCATTTCTATGAATATGCTAAGTACTTATAAATGTGGTCTGGCACATAATGGGTGTCTGACTGTATTTTCCACAAATGCCTTACACCGCACATATAACAAATATGCTTCATTAAAATAAATGGCCAATAACAGAAATACTGAAGAATAAACGGCATGTGCATGTAATTTAATAATTATTCAAAGATGTATTCCATTCACGTATTCTATTTCAAACAAAGGGACACTTGTTATGATGCTATGGGGACACTCTGATAACTCACACCTGTTGTGTGTGCGCTTGTAAAACACATTAACTAAGCTTTTTATTTGCTCCAGCCCGGTACAGGCTCGTTCACACTAGTTCACACTAGTTCAAGGGACCAAAGTCTGACCCTGTGTGTGTGTGCGCGCGCGTGTGTGCGTGTGTGTGTGTGAGCGTTCGTGCGTGCGTTTAGCGTGATATTATGCATTACTACCCATCCAACCGATTTACATCATACCCCCGGCAGAACTGTTCAGACGTCCAGTTACGTATAGGCTTTTGAAATGCGTTCATCCGTGAAGCGTACGCTACTACTATAATATTATGCGCATATCCAAACAATCACGTGGTGCTGATCAAACTGGACTTTCATTGTGTTGACTCTTCACCAGCAATAATATTATATTCCACATGTCATGTGTAAATAATGTATGAAGGATACACACGGAGACCCCCCGGTTATGTTAACGTTTTTAAGTGCGAAACTGCCTAACGCTATGTAGTGGTATTCGTCCGTGGCCAAGGGGGTGGGTGGGTCTTTCATGGCTAAGACGACTGCGTAGCTAAACTACCTGTTTCGTGCTATTTCTAACACTTCAATGCATGGTTGCTCTTTGTCAGTAGCATGGTTCTATCGGAGACCACTTGAAACTGAACGTATCTAGATATTTATCAAATTTGAGTCGAGGAGAGAAAGACGAAAATCACCAAATTAAAAACAATACAGTTGCGCAAAAAAACATTCGGAAAGCGCCTGTTTGATTTATTTCTAGCGGTGCTACAAAATAAACCACTGGGTAATTCCAGTGGCATTGATTGACACAACTTCATGTCCAAAAAGTCATGTACGGCTGCCGATTACAAGAAGTTCTCCTACCTGCGATGGAACTGATGTGGACGTTTGACGTAGATCACGTAACTCGGAACAATCTTAGAAAAACATGGTTAGCGTTGTAAACAATTTACATAAATAGAAACTAGTATTGTCCCCAGTTACAATACGTCAAACGTCCGCATACATTCCTTCGCAATATCCCCACCCCGGAGAATTTCCAGAAAAAAACTATTAATGTATGAACATGCCTACAAAAGTTCAGCCCCACGGATATGAAACTGACGCAGATGTGAGGGAACAGACATATTCACAAACTACTATGCGGTGTAGACGTTGACAAGATAAGTCTGTCGTAGTTTCTACCAGGACAACCTTGTGTAAGTTGATATGTCGGCGAGTCTAGGTATTTGGTTTATGAAGTAAATGGTTCAGTAACCAGAAAAACATCTAGTGCGAGGGACACAAGCCGAACTGTTTCCAGTACATTGTCGTGGAAGTTAAACGGTCCAAAGAACACTACAACTTTTGTTTGCAACGTACAGCTGAATTTGAAGCGGTGAAGTTACCTGCGTCCAATCATTATGTCGGTGTATGTTTAGCAAACTTGCGAAAATAAAAATGCCAGACCTCCGAATTGTGACTTCCCGTTGGACTTAGCTAAGTGAAAATAAGTAATGACAAAAACATTAGTGAAACTTGCTTGCTTACATACAACACGTGATAGAAAAGAATACTTACCCACCAGAAAGACATATTTTTATGTATAACTTCGAACTCTTACACCAGGTGCTACCCCGGGATCAGACGTGACAGCCATGCACTTTTGTCCTGTAGCTGCAGAATTGTCAGTTTACACCCAGTTTGTCGTTATTTTTAGCACCAGCTATATCAGCTGTACAAAGTTGAACACAACAGTACAATAACGTGTGTCGCTGAAAAGACATTGGTACTGTAGCGTGACACTGTCGCCTTCGTGTGGCGTCGATATAGGATGGCGACTCACGAGCAGATATAGGGGACGAACCACGGATTGTCTCCACTAAAGTTGATATTATTTCTTGATAACTATTATATCTTAAAAAACGATGACCACTACATTTTTTTTCAAAACATAACGAAGTATATTTTTGGTAGACTCTCATAAAATGTGCTCCACTTTCCAAAATAATTTTTAATTCAAATGTGCATGCGAAATCCATGTATACT
Organism: Lamellibrachia satsuma; assembly: GCA_033239005.1. Classification (NCBI taxonomy): domain Eukaryota; kingdom Metazoa; phylum Annelida; class Polychaeta; order Sabellida; family Siboglinidae; genus Lamellibrachia; species Lamellibrachia satsuma. The sequence continues at coordinate 325,585 of BSQZ01000130.1, read as the reverse complement.
CCGCCCTTATCATATATTTGTCAATTGCATTAACACAATCATTTGGCATTTTGCTCCACTCATTTGGAACATATATCAGCACCTTTTGGATTACTCGTTTATTACCCTTTAGAATACATGTTGCTTAGAACGCCTAGCGGCGGTTCCATTTGTTTAATGGAGGAGTACGTGGGAAATTTAATTTTAACTACCATTGCGTAGACATCAGGTAGAAGGTCTCTACGGCGTTAAGTGAGTCATATGAAATACACACTTATTTCCCACTTGCTATGCGTATGTATGGTGCTAAATGAGTCATGAACACACGTATTTCACACTTGCTATGCCTCTGTATGGTGCTTGATGAGTCATGAACACACGTATTTCCCACTTGCTATGCCTATGTATGGTGCTAGATGAGTCATGAACACACGTATTTCCCCACTTGCTGCCTATGTATGGTGCTAGATAAGTCACGAACACACGTATTTCCCACATGTTATGCATATGTATGATGCTAGAAGAGTCATGAACACATGTATTTCCGACTTGCTATGCCTCTGTAAGGTGCTAGATGAGTCACGAACACACGTATTTCCCACTTGCTATGCCTATGTATCGTGTTAGATGAGTCATGAACACACGTCACGTATTTCCCACTCGCAATGCCTCTGTAAGGTGCTAGATGAGTCACGAACACACGTATTTCCCACTTGCTATGCCTCTGTATGGTGGTAGATGAATCACCAACACAAATATTTCCCACTTGCTATGCCTCTTTGCATCGGTATATAAATTAATATATTTTTATTTTTTGTCTATTTTTAGGTTATGTCCTCTTGTGTCAGAATCGTTGTCTCTACACTCGGGTAAAGGTGAAGTGAAATGACGTCTCTAGGTGAAACCGATGCATCGCATGTCCCTGTTAATATGTTATATAATTGAATCATGTCTCCCCTGAGTCGACGCTAAGCCAGTATTGGTAATGTTAGTATCTGTAATCGCTCTTTATAATCAAGGTGGACGTTTTCAAGAGATGTGATATGCTTCATTAGGGATGTGGTGCAAACTTAATTAGCGCATTCCATGTGTGGACAGACAGGGGACTTAAACATTGTGTGAAGCACTGTTCATTTGTGTGGTCGAAGGTACGCGTTGTTATGCCAAACGTTTAGTTATCTTTGATATTTTTTTCCTACATATGTGCCTCAAAGCTTACTGAAGAATCAAAAGTAACTCCAATATGTCTAAACTTCTCTGTACGTATTCATATATAGTATGATTTCGTCCCAGTTTGTAACCGTCATTTTATATGTGATTTCCCGAGTCTCGTGTGGCTGCATTTATTAGGTGGAATTCCAAGAGTGACGAATCTGTCCAGTGTTTGGCAAGGATCTTGTTGTAGTCTCATGCGGTCATCCTGAGTGTAGATTGGGTGGAAAAGCTTCATATCGTCGGCGAACAAGAAGATGTATGAGCTGCTTATGACATTAGGCAAGTCATTTATGAAAATGATAACATACAAAGTAGAGGACCAGTACCCTTGGGGTATTCCACTTATTACGTCTTGCCTGTCTGAATATGAATTGTTTACACTGGCAAGTTGACTTCTGTGAGCCAACAATGCTGCAACCCAATCCAATATGTTTTCTTTTATTCCATAGCTATCTAGTTTATTTCACAATCGGTGATTGAATGGAGGGTCATGGGAGTAGACCAGATGGGAGAGAGAAGCACGGGAACATGCAACGGAGAGGGAGACAAGTAAATAACAGAATGGGCAGGGAACATAAAACAGAAGGATATGGTTAGATGGGAAAAAGTAAGAAGGGAAATGGATATGGGGAATGTAAGAATGGAAGTGGCCACCACATGTAAGAGACAAGCTTCTTTAAAATAAATGGCCGATAACAGAAATCCTGAAGAATAAACGGCGTGTATGTGTTCATGCACAGCATGGATGTTTGTGTAACAACATTATATTAAAAGGTCAATATGTGCCGCCACTTCATGTTTTCATAATTTATGGTTCTATTATGTCCAATCATACCGTTGGCACATATACTACAGTTAAAAGGACAACGGTCATACCTCAATGATTACAGCAAACTGTCTCGAAATGCCTAGTCGGTGCTACTGACCAACTTGCCTGTCAATGGAATGTGTTGATGGATTCATTTCAACAGAAAATACAAGGTTCACATACGCCTATTCTCAGGGATGGGGATCGAGTATGGGGTCAACGTTTTCTCCGTTGCCAGCGGGGCATTCTCTTTTGTTTTATTTCGACTTCAAAATCCACTATATTACAAATTATTATAATTTACATTTGAACAATGGACCCACAGACACCTTAAGATTTGTGCGTCCATGATAATTTATGCCTAGCAACGTCCCTGACTGTGGTTCCACAGTATATTGCAGAACGATATGTACCTACATTAATCGGCAAATATCTGCGGCACAACATTATATAAAGAGGTCAATATGTGTGCCCGCCAGTTCATGTTTTCATAATTATATTGTTCAATCATACCGTTGGCACATACTGCAGTTAAAAGACCAACGGTCATGCCTCAATGATTACAGCAAACTGTCTCGAAGTGGCTAGTCGGTGCTACTTACCCACATGCCTGCAAAGGAATGCGTTGATGGATTCATTTGAACAGAAAATACAACAAAATATACACAAATTATTCCACAATGTTTCAAACTAGAGCAGTTTCATGTTATGCAGTGTATACTTAAAATAACCCAGTTGTATATTTAAATAAAGACGGTATTATTTAGAAATATTGGAATTCCATAACGATTAATATTATTTATAATAGTATAGTAAGTGTGTGGCTGAAGTTTCAACCTGTCATCTCCCACCCGCTTTGGGGACCAACCTCCCATCTCCCACCCGACGTCCCACTTCCCGTAATTTGTGTCCACCTCCCACCTACTTTTAGGATCAACATCCCACCTCCTATTTCCTACCACACACCACTCGGTAGTATTGTTTGTAGCATTTAGGATGGTCAAAGATTGTCATTTCCCATGCAAGTCTTGGAGACCATTTATTTGCATATAGCTTAACTCTAAAATAAGTCAATTTAATTCTGAATCTACCTGTGATAGACCATATTGAGAGACATGCATATTTAATCTTAACCCAGATCAAGGAGCCAACATGCAACCTTGAAGCTAGAAAAGGTAATATAATCACCACATAGTGCCCTGCATAGGCTTAGTGCTTAGTATCATCACTAATTGTGTCATTATTATGCCAGGCAAGGACACTGACTATTTTCATAATATGAATACTTGACAGTATAGCCAAATCTCTTTGTAATAGACACACGTTTGCGAATGTGTATACCGTCCTTGGATTACATTTTTGTATATTGTATATTTAGTTGCATTATTTTGGTGATTTATCCTGCTATCTTGTTCTAGTGACAAAAATGCTTCAGCAGTAATTGTTTATCATTGGTTATGTTTCTGAAATGTTCAGACTATACCAATTGGTTTAATTTTGTAATCAACTTTGTTAAGTACTATTACATTTATAAACGCAGTTTGACATAATAACACAAATATGGCCTCTATGATAAATACTTACACCTTCACTAAATCAGAACTACGGGCGTTGTTTGGTGACGTTACCTCAGCGCAGTGGTCGGGTGGTAGAGCGGCGGGCTTTCGGTAGATGGGACCGGGGTTCGAAACCAACTCCGGCGTTTCGAAGCTCGGGCAATTTCGTTCATCCCACTTGGCCTCTGTATTTCGTGAGAGACAGTAAAAGATGTTGGTCCCATCTATCTGGTGTCTATGCCAGGGGAAGTAAAAGATCCCTCCCAGGGAAATGGAAAAAATCTGTGATGGACTCACTTGTCTAGAGAAGAACAATCTTAAAAACCAGGAGGACCACATTGGAAATAAGTGTAATTACGCTTTAATGTGTTATCCTCGTTATCACTGGATACCTAAAAAAATCAATCAATCAATAAAATAAATCAAAAGAAGCTTTTAAACGTTGTGACGATATTGGGCGCTACTCTGTGGCGACAAGCAGCTGTTCGACTCTCGCCTTATTTGTTATATTATTGTTCTATGACGGTTTTTGTGTGGTCGACGTATGCACTGTGATTATACTGTGTGCATGAGTAATCTGTAGTGGAAAACTGCAAGGTTCTGCTCCTTGGACTTCTCGTGATGCTGAAGACTTTGATTCACCTGTGCAACGGCCAGCAGGGACATTTCCATCGTGGCGGACTTAGCCGTAATTATTTACTGGCCTTGAACACCCGTGCACACCAAGATTCAAATGTTCCCAGTAGCATTGACTTTCCTCCCGAATTGATGCAGAACAACACCAGACGGGAGGGTAAACGAGTACGGAGGGGTGGTGTGCGACAGCCAATAAGGAAAATTAAATATAAGCCCCCTCTACAATTCATGATTTTGGCAAATATATGTCTTTGATAGGTCTCAAGATAGACGAACTTCGTGGTAATGTAAACAATTTTAACGAACACAGAGACGCTTGTCTCATGGCATTCATCGAAACCTGGTTCGACAGTTCTGTGTCTGACCAGGGAACTTTATAGAGGGATTTGTATGTCCTACCCGGTTTGACCGCGACAAGGAAGCGACCGGAAAGGAGAGAGGTGGGGTGACTGCTTATATGTAAATGAACGTTGTTGCAACAATTTTATTGCGCGTGATCGGCTCTGCACCCCTGACACTGAACTGTTGACTATTTCGCTACGGCCACTATATCCACGTCGCGAATTTCTTCAATTGTTTGTGACTACACCCCAGAACCAACGTGAATCGAGCCGCCCAGCATATTCGTGATGTTACACAGAAACTTGATGCTTTGTCTACCGAAGCGCCCATATTCATACTGGGTGATTTCAATCAGTGCAGCCTTGAACAAAATCTGCCTACCTACAACCAGTACATCACGTTCCCACCCCGCATGAACCGGTTCGGTGCTTAATGCGTATAGGTCCATAGACAAGCCACCGATCGCGGAAACCGATCACACTTCACTTGGTTCATATTTATATATGCCTTCTGAAGCGTGTAAAACCCAAACAACAAACTCTGAGTTTCTACACAACTAAAAAGGTATTGAATGAGACGAAAAGGGTTTAGTTTCAGGCAGATTTAGCTGAGCGAAGGGAAGTTCAAAGGACTGTCAGATCAGATATTAGGAACGCAAAGGTTATAAAAACAAAATAGAACTGAAGTTTAAAAGAGGTGATATGAGAACATTTTGGGAAGGCATTAAGACGATGAGTGACATGCAGCAAAACAGACAGAATTCCAATCGCTTATCACCGTTGGGGGGTAGAGATGACGGGGTCTATGCAGAGGATATGAATTCTTTCTACTTTCGTTTCGACATAGACGCTTTTTGTTCTGTCTTTGACGATATTAAGAAATCAACAAAGACAAATGGTGAATTAGTAATTGAAGAAGAAGATGTGTTGAGAGTATTCCAGTGTACACATGTGAAGAAAAGTTTCTGTCCTGGTGGCATTTCCGGTCAGGTTTTGAAGAATTGTGCCATTCAGTTGTTTGGTCTCTTCCGCGTCATTTGCCAGGTCTCCCTTAGCTTACAGAAAATCCCCACCTTGTGGAAAACGTCAACTGTCATTCATCTTCTAGACCCCCTACAATTTGCTTATGGGTTTGGGAGAGGAGTGGAGAACGCAAACTTTTCTAAACTTTGTACCTTGTCATCTCTACCTTGATCTGAGTTCTGTTTTTAACACTATGCAGCCTTACATGCTTTAAAAAAATATTTCTGAGTTTAAACTGGAGTCTGACTTGGCCCTATGAGTGCTTGGATTTTTGGTGGGAAGACCCCAACAGGTTCGTGTGAATGACACCACGTCTAGTGTGAAGGTTGTGTCCACTGGTACACCCCAAGATTGTGTCCCGTGTCCCCGTTGTACATATTGTATACTAATGACTACAGGAGCACCCATCCCAATAGGTTTCTTATTAAATTCTCAGATGAAACAGCTTTACTCAGCTTGCTGTTCAATGAAGAGACTGGCCACGGTCCCGTTGTAAGGACTTTGTTGATAGGTGTGATAAATCGTGTCTGTGCCTGAATGCAACAAAAAACAAAGATATGTGTATTGACTTTAGGAAAGACCCTCCATCCCAGACTGACACTGTCACCCACGAAGATAAGGTGGAGATAGTTGACGAATACAAATACCTCGGTACTATTATTGACAACAGACTGAGATGGGACAGTCACTGTAGCGCTACGTATAAAAAAAGTGCCAGCAGCGTCTATACTGTCTAAGGAAGCTTCGTTCCTTTAACATTGATAATACCATTTTGTCCATGTTTTATAAGTCGTTTATCCAGAGTGCTTTGACATTTTCTTTTATATTATGTTGGTTTGGTAACGTCAGACAAAAAAAACAAGAATAATCGGCAGCGAATTGTAAACATCAGAAGCAAAGTGACTGGTACGAAACAATCCACTCTCACTGTTCTATATGAAAAGCAGGTATTGCGGAAAGCCGCTCGCATTCTGGCTGACAGCACGCATATTTTGCATGAGGAATTCGTCCTTCTGCAGTCGTCTAGACGGTTTAGAACTGTTACATGCAAGACAAATAGAAAACGGCTATCGTTTATTCCTATGTCTGTTCCACTTTTAAATAACACTTCTCTCTAACGCTGCTTCTGAACCAGTCTTCTGTGCTTGTAGCTATACTGCTGATACTTATTATAAGGTTGTATGCGGGCGCGAATGCATGTGTGTGCGTGTTCTTTAGCAGTGTTTATACGTTGTTATTTACTACATTCCACTATGGTTCTATTTTATTTGTGATGCGACGACCACAATTAGGTTTATCATTATTATGTTTTAGAAACTGCTTGTAATTGTGTATTTTATGTTATGAACTTTGCACAGAACTTTCTCTCCGTGGGAAAATAAAGTATTATTGTAGCTGTTGTTGACAACTCAAAGAAGGAAAAAATGGAGGTAGCTGACATATCGCCAACTTTTTCATGCATCACTTGGTATGAATTACTGGAAACAAGACGACTCAGCCTGGATAACCTTACACTAGCGAGAAGCGCATTAATCGATGGCAAAGAGAAGATGTTCAGAGAAAGGATACAACAGACGGAGGAAGAAAATATGCGGACGATGGAGGGGAAAATGCATAATTCAAGAATATGAGAAGAAACAAAAGCACCACGAAGGAGCAAACATTATGCGGTTTGATGATAATGATGAAGATGAATTATTAAGGAACCGCATTCGTGTTGACAACATTCGTGTTGACAACATTCGTGTTGACAACATGCCGCAAATCGCAAGAAATAATAATACTAATAATTAACTTACATAGCGCCTATATATAAGGAGATCAGAGGCGCAACAAAGCAGAATCATTAAGCATAATTCTTAACAGGGACGCACAAAAGTTATTACCAGAAATATTTATGGTGGAAATATAATTTAATAATAATAAATATGTATTTTTTGTTCGGAAGATAGCTATAGTTTCGGATGTTTTCAAAGTGATGGGCATTTCATTCCAGACCCTAGGCGCAGCGACATAGACGTTTACCCAAGTTACGTTTTGTTTTAGGTAAATCAGTTGGTGTGAAATTGATAATCTGAGCTGCCTACGGAAATTTTAAAGATGCAGGAGTGTGGTTGTTATGTAGATAGAGCACGACATGTAAGAGTGGACAGCTTAAAATTAATTCGATAAGTAACAGGAAGCCAGTGTAACTGTTTAAGTAGTGGTAGTGATGGTGAAGACCGAGGCGCCCACGTGCCAGACAATTGTGTACTCGTTGGAGTTTAGCCTAATCTCTATTAGCAATGTTATTTAGTAGTGAATTACAATAGTCAAGGCGGCTACTGATTAGTGATGTTGATATTGTTTTAGCAGTAGATATAGACATGTGACGCCAAATTCGACGGAAATATACTGGCGAAAGTTGAAGTCACAGTCAAAGAAAACACCTAGATTACGAACAGTATCTGATGGGAATGTATCACTGCCAAGCAGTTTTACTGGAAAATGGCCGATGACCCTATTTCGTTGTTGCCCAGTGCCATTAATAATAATAAGGTTTGTTTTATTTGCTTTAGCTTACTTGATTCCATCCAAAACAATATATCAGTAAGACAATTACTTCAAATCTAAACAGATTCTTGTGCATTTGATTGTGAAAGTGATATGTAAACCTGGGTGTCATCAGCATACAGGTGATGACCGAGATTATGATTAGTGATGACTTGACTAAGAGTTGTAGTATATAAGCTAAACATAACAGGAAAAAGATCGGATTCTTGCGGGACGCCGAATAGAATATGTTGTGGGCAAGATAGTGTGCCAGATATGTTAATGCTTTGTTGTCTGTGTGGAAAATATGATTTGAACCACCGAAGAACTGTGTCAGAAATAACCAAAAATGTATAGGAAGGCGTTGTAAAAGGATTACATGATCAGTTGTATCGAAAGCAGCTGTGAGATATATTAAAGTGAGGACTGGACTTTCCTATTGTCCATGTTGCCAACTATATACTGATGACATATATATGAGATATATACTTGAGAAGTGCCGTTTTGGTAGAGTGGAATCGTTTGGCTATTCAGTGCTACTTGGCAGAGCGGATGACATCATTCGCAGCTATATATAGCAGGCCTGTCTCTGTCAAACTCGTGGCCTTTGACCCAAAACGAAGTTGAAAATGTTCTTTGTCTAGTATCACCGACAAACAGTGGTATCGTGCGTTGATAGATACGCTGGAAGATGACACTGCGACAGTCACGTTCATAGACTTCGAGACATCAGAGACTGTCATGGCTGTGGAGCTGCGACACATTCGATCGGAGTTCGTACGACAGGCACCATTTGCTATACACAGCTGTGTAGCAGGACGTGATAACAACACAGAATGGACGCCGGACGAGAATAATGTGTTCGTAAAGAAAACGTAAGATAAAGACCTGTTGGTGACGTTGAATCGTGACAATACGGAACACGCCGAAGCACAGCGTACGGATGGGTCAGTTAATATGACTTCCCTCTTCCTGAGATGAATGACGCTGACAACAGTATTGGAGAAACTGCTAGGCGACGGGAACAGCAAGATGACAGATGCTGAACATGAAGGCTGGACCGAGGAGGCAATACGGATGTTGCCACATCTGCGGTGGATAAAACGTTACTGGCACAGTTTGTATCGGCCGGCGAGATAGGCGACGTAGACAAACCAGTCCCCTTCTACGTCGTACATCACTTGGAAATGGGTGTGTCTGTCCGTCAAAGCCTGCTCGACTTGGTGGATTATTTAACAGTGGACTCTGAAGAAGCGATGGCAACACTGACACAAATTGTTGTACGAAGATGGGGGAAAACAGAAAATGCACGAAGGGAGAGATAGTGAAAGGGAAAAGGTAACAAGGGAGGGCCATGGGAATAGGCCAGAGCCAGAGGGGAGAGAGAAGTAAGGTAAAATGCAACGGAGATGGAGACAAGAAAATAAAACAATGGCTAGGGAACACAAAACAGAGGGATATGGTTAGAAGAGATCAAGTAGGGTGAGACAGAAGTGAACAGAGGTGGTGAGAATGACGAGAGCAGAGGTGGTGAGACCAAGGAGAGCAGAGGTGGTGAGACCGAGGAGAGCAGAGGTGGTAAGACCGAGGAGAGCAGAGGTGGTGAGACCGAGGAGAGCAGAGGTGGTGAGACCAAGGAGAGCAGTGGCAATGTGAGGGAGAAAGCTGGTAAGAAGAAGAAAGATGACAGAAGGCAAAGAATGCAACAAAAGAGAGGTAAGCGGGTGAGTGGAGAGGGATTGCCAGGTGGTAAGACGGTAAAGGTTGATGATAGGAGAGAAAGTGGGCATACTAGTAGTGTGCAACAGGAAAGGAGCTTTGCTGATGTAGTATCACAGGGGAAAGCGAGGAAAGCCCGGGTATTTATGGGGGATTCCATCATTAGGAAAGTGGATAAAATTGTAAATAGAGGAGATGACATAACAGTATGCCTACCAGGGGCAAAAGTAGAGGATATAGCAGAGAAGACAGGACAGGTCATGGGTGGTGGCACGGGAGGTGCTGTTCTCGTGCATGTGGGAACAAACAATGCAGATAAGGAGGGAACGTCAGCCATCATTGGTAAGTACAGGAGGTTGATCAAGACACTTAGAGAGGCACGAGTTGGGCAGATCGTATTGTCGGGGATATTACCAATAATGGGAGGCAGGGGTGAGGAATATAGGAACTGTAGAAGGATGGCGATCAACACACAGGTACAGAAGGTATGTATGGAGGAGGGAGTAGGCTTCGTAGACATGTAGTTAAACTTTGTGGGAAGAGGTGACTTTTTCATGAGAGAGGGACTTCATCTGACAGGGAAGGGCGCTGCAGTTCTTGCGTGTGAGTTTGTCAGAGTTGTCGACGAGGGCACAGGTACCATAGATTATTTAAACTAGATGCGCAGGGGGAACTTACAGAGAAAACTCAAAGGAGTACTACTACAAATACACATCCAAAGAAATGTTCACCAATAATTTAAGACAATGAACTTAAATGTGTATGCTTAAATGCCAGGAGCATAGTAAATAAAAAAAGTGAGTTAGACATTATGGTAGCAGATATTGATCCTCATGTAATAGGCATCACAGAATCATGGGCAAATGAAGATATAGTAGATGCTGAGTTAGCACTGACAGGCTATGTAATGTTTAGGAAGGATAGACGAGAAAGAAGGGGAGGTGGAGTAATTTTGTATATTAAAGAATCTATCCAAGCATATGAAATTACACTGAAAAATGAAGCAGATAGTGTGGAAGCAATTTGGTGTAACATAGTTACCAGGAACTCAACATTAACAATAGGAGTAGTTTATCGTAGTCCTAACATAGGACAAGAGGAAGATGTAAAATTACAAAAGGCGATAAGGGAGGTGAGCAAGGGAGAATGTGTTATAATGGGTGATTTTAACCATGGCCATGTACAATGGGAATCATTAGAGAGTGCTGGAGGTGACGACCATCAGTTTCTACTTCTAACACAGGATTGTTTCCTTACTCAACATGTCTTGGAACCAACCAGAGGTGGGAATGTGTTAGATTTAATTTTGTCTTCTCAAAATGAATTAGTTGACAATGTTAAAGTACACGAACCTTTGGGTTCAAGTGACCATAACCAAATCCATTTTAATATAAAAGTAAAAACAGGAATACATATAAAAAACAATGGAGGAGGAATTTCAACAAAGGCAGATATAAAGTGATGAGAACATATCTAGCAAATATAGATTGGAATAATTTGCTGAAGAACAAGACAGCAACAGAATGCTGGACTTGTTTAAAATATGAGATTGAGGGCATTATTGAGAAATTTATTCCATTAAGAAAACAAGGGAAAAGATCCAGGAAAAACACCTGTCAAAAGAAGCTATTAGAAAAATTGCTCACAAACAGATGCTGTGGAAGGTCTATAAACACACTGGAAATGTAGAAGACTACACCAACTACAAAGAGGCACTTAACCTAGCTACTACTGAAATTAGAAAATCTAAAATAACCTTTGAACAAAAATTGGCAGGTAATATAAAAAATGACAGCAAGAGTTTCTATGCTTATGTAAGGAGTAAACAGAAAGTTCGAGATAAGGTCAGACCACTGGAAAGCAACAGTGAAAACATAATTTCAGATGGGTTCCAAATGGCAGAGGTCCTGAATGAGTATTTCAGCTCAGTTTTTACCACAGAAGATATCAGCTCACTTCCAGTTCCATTGACTAAATTTGAGGGCAATACATCAGAACATTTAGGGCAGTTATTTGTAACTCCTGAAATAATAGCAAAGAAAATTAAGATGATGAAAGATAATAAATCACCTGGAGTTGATGGGATACCACCAAAACTGCTAAAGGAAATTGTTGATCAAATTAGTACACCACTTGCAAACTTATTTAACTTGTCACTAGAAGAAGGAATAGTTCCTTCAGAATGGAAAGAAGCAAACATTACGCCGCTGTTTAAGAAGGGATCGAGGAAGAATCCAGAAAATTACAGACCAGTGAGTTTAACATCAGTTGTATGTAAATTACTTGAAACATTAATTAGAGACCACATGGTGGAATTTCTCATAAAACATAAATTAATAAATACATCTCAACATGGATTCCTAAAAGCAAGGTCATGTCTAACTAATCTCTTATGTTTTTAGAAAAAAATTACAAAGTGGGTAGATCACGGGTCACCAGTGGATGTTGTCTACTTAGATTTTCAGAAAGCTTTCGATAAAGTGCCACATCAAAGATTGTTACTTAAACTAAAAGCCCATGGTATAGGCAATGATGTAATCAACTGGATAGAAAAGTGGCTTACACACAGAAGACAGAGAGTAATAGTAGATGGTAAGATTTCAAACTGGAAATCTGTTTTGAGTGGGGTACCACAGGGATCAGTGTTAGGCCCTATACTGTTTTTAATATATATAAATGATTTGGAGGATGACATATCTAGCAAAGTACTCAAATTTGCAGATGACACAAAAGTATTCAGAAAGGTTACCAATGATACAGATAAACAAAGTTTACAGGATGATCTAGAAAAAATAGTTAAATGGTCAGAAAAATGGCAAATGTTATTCAATTTTGGGAAGTGTAAATGTATACACATAGGACATGGAAATATGGATGAGGAATATAAAATGGGGGATGCTGTACTAGGTAGAACCACACAAGAAAAGGATGTAGGAGTAACATTTAATGCTGACATGAAAGTTTCAGAGCAATGTGGGATTGCTGCTTCGAAAGGAAATCAAATTCTAGGCCTAATTAGGAGAACTATCACGTATAAGGAGAAACATCTAATTGTACCCCTGTACAAAGCAATAGTTAGACCACATTTGGAATATTGTATTCAAGCATGGAGGCCATATCGTAAAAAAGACATAGATAAACTAGAAAGAATACAACGAAGAGCAACTAAGATGATTCCAGAATTAAGAGACCTTAGTTACGAAAGTCGCTTATTACAATGTGGTTTGACAACACTAGAGACCAGGAGACTAAGAGGAGACCAAATAGAAGTGTTTAAAATAGTGAACGGTTATGAGGATGTTGATAGGAATATGTTCTTCAAACTTAAAGAAGGCAGTAGAACCAGAGGACACAAAGCAGCATTAGTTAAGGAACAGTGTAGGTTGGACATGAGAAAGTACTCTTTCTCACAGAGGGTGATAAATGAATGGAACAAACTGCCAAATGATTGTGTTAATGCTAGTAGTGTGAATATGTTTAAAAATAGAATTGACAGATATCTGATAAGGGCGGGCTACACATAGATGAGAAAATTGTTGGACTCTCGATAAGCCAATGGCTTCCTTGTCCACTTGCTATCTGGAACTTGTTGTTCGAGATGGCAATCTTGTTAAGTAAGAAAGGAAGTGGATATGGGGAAAGCAATGGGGGATGTGGTAGAGAGCTGTAGGCAACATAGAGTGCTAGAAGAGATACTATCAGAATGGGCAGGATTAATGTTAGAAGGGCGACGAAAGGACGACAGAAAGAAAGAAATACGAAGTTAAGATGACAGATTGAGGGAAATGTCAATGTAATAAAGGACATATCGCGGAACATATCGTCTGGTTACTGTCATGCGCATAGATAGCCGTATGCACATAGGCACGCGCGTCCACATCAATATTACATATATATATATATATATATATATATATATATATATATATATATATATATATATATATATATATATATATATATATATATATATACATATGACACTAGCATCTTGGAATGTATTCGATTTGCTACCGGCAGCAAGTGTAAGCCCATCAAGACTGCTATTATGTGGTCGTGCCTACTGGTGCGCGTAATTAGTCTAGCGGCATTGTTCCATACTCGTTGCAGTCGAAATATATGTGATGCCGGAAGGTTAGCCAAGAGCGAATTACAGTAATCTAGGCGACAGGTCACAAGTGCGTTGACAGCATTTTTGGTGGCTTCTGTTGTAACATAGTGACGTATTGATGATAGTCTGTATAGATGATAGTTGCAAGCAGCACACACAGCTTTCTCATGATGTGTCATTGTCAGATGTTGATCCATATGATCTCCCAAGTTTCGTATACGGTCTACTGGTGAAATTATGCTAGCAATGGTTGTGGAACTCCATATGACATGAGATTATGTTTTGATGTCTCAGTTTTTTCATCATTCAGCTTCAACATGCGAAGAGTCATCCACCGTCTGGCTTCCCTAATGCAGCCTGTGAGTCGCCTCACTGTTTCCGCCTGATCGCCCGGCACAACTGGATTGTAGGATGTGCATGTAGTTGAATATCATCCGCATATTTGTGGTAGTGTATTTCATGTTTTCTGAATATGCGCTGCATTGGTGTCGTGTAGAAAGTAAAAATAAATGGCTGAAGGACCGATGTCGTTGCGTCAATATGGACACGATAGGTACGGTCTTCCATGTACGTCCGCAACCAAGCTAGTGCCGTTTCACTCATACCATATTCATCTTGCAGAAGTGTCAACAAGTGTGAATGATCAATAGTGTCGAATGCTGCTGTTAAATCTAACATTACAAACAGCATGGCATGGTTCTTGTCAAGGGCTTCTACGGTGTTATGCTTTACTCACAACATGGCGGTCTCGGTAATGTGCAGCGTCTTGTATGCAGACTGGTATTCCTCGTGCAGTTCATTCATACTTAGGTGGACTGCAACTTTCTCTAACACTTTGCCGATGAACACTATGTTGGAGACTGGTCTGTAGTTTTTTTTAGCAGATCTTTATTGATCGTGTCATTTTTTGGAAGTGGTTTCTCAACTGCAGTTCTCAGCGTGTTAGGGAATATTCCTTGTTCGAAGTAGGTATTTAATATGGCCACCAAATAGAGAAAGTGGATATGCAGTTTTCTCTTCAGGAGTTCGGTTGGGCAGGCATCCAGACTGCAAATCTTTGAGGGACACAGTTTGATGATGTTCCGCAGTTCTTCGTCAATCGTAGGTAGTAGTCGATTTAGTTGGTATGATACTGGTTGGTTGTCACCAACGACGACGTATCAGAAAATCCTTCCTCACTGAGCAGCTTCTCGTGTATCTGCACTTTGAGTCCTCGTGTGTTTTCAGCAAAGTAAGTGGCACAGTCACTGCGTCGTTTCTCAGTGCTTGATGACTGTGGCCGATTCATGCTCGGTGGCATTAGCAGGATGTTGACCACACAAAAACATGTCCGGTAGTCAAGTGATATGAGTACGAGTGCGAGTACGAGTACATTTCCACGAGTATGAGTACGAGTACCGGTACATCTTGTACGATATTATAGCAACTCCGTATAGTAATAATGACATGTTTTAAACATAAACATTGTGAATTCATTTATATAATTCAGGAAGAGCTGACTATGCAATAACAGTTGATCAAAAAAACCTTTACGTGTAGGACCAAATTGGTGGTTGCATTCCATTCAAAGGTACGATTCGCATTCAAATGCTCAGGGTGTGCATTCAAATATGGATTAAAATGTATTTAAATTTAAAATACTTTTCAAAATACATTTCATACCAAAAATATAACAAGAGAAAAGAAATTAAGAAATATAACCATTAAAGGGTACGCGAAATGAAATTGTTTTATTCCCAAACTGCGTTGCCCATACTCAAAAAATAATTTACTGCTATTCAAATAATGTTTTTATTCCCTCGGTCACCCCGTAAAAGAGCTTATTTGATCATGCTTTGTGCACACAAAATGTACCAGTTTGTAGCGACATTTAGCGATTGCGGACGGTATTCGTGACGTCATGACGGGAACGCCCATATCGCAATACAATGTTGGATTCATCTGATTCTTCATATGATGACACTATTTCGTATTCAGAAGATGTGGATAGTGATATTGGGGAGTGTTATGCAGACCCAGAGCCCCTAGCCGGCCCACAACCCTACATGCATGAGCCAGGGCAGAGGCAGAGATTGTGTTTGTGCGGGTCGAGGATAAACATGCTGTGTCCGACGGCGACGGTGCACAGGCAGAAGCCGTGCCATACATCTCGCAGTGATAATTTGTCTATTTAAATACTCTGTAAATTATCTTTAGTGCTAGCATTTTATAAGCATGCTATAAACCAGTTATGATAAATATAAGCCGGACTTCGAGTTTTCTCACTGTGGACCGCTGGCACGTTGAACTGGTGGCTGCGACACCACGGGTGCTGCTGGTACTGGCTGTACTACTAGCGTCCGTATTAACAGTGGGGTAGATGGTTGGAATTGCAATTTCATTCAACACCAGGCTCTTGGCGTATCCCATGTCGAACTTTAAAAAAAATGCTTGCTGCATATGAAAACAGATTCTTTTAAACGCAACGTGCACGGATTCTGCGGAGGAATCGGGCCCATATGTGTCGACGATGTCTTTCACTTGTAAACTTGGGTAGGCTTACTGTTTCACTTGGCGTATTGTAGCACCCAAACACTACTCAATGATTTACCATGTCTGCACTTGCTAAATATATGTAATAGTTCCAAACTATCCGAATTTTATAAAAAAAAAATATGATGCTGTGTTATCAATGGATGGATTAAAAGAATGTAAAAATTGGCGCACAATACGGCTGAACGCGCAGCATGCCCAGCAGTTTCCGCCTGTTCTGACGTCACGGGATGCCTGACCTAGATTTCGCGGACTGCACTGTAGTAATGCCAGATGGCTATCATTAATCTGGCTGTGGTGACTAATTAACTTGATGGATGCTGCTAATATTTTGTTACATGAATTTGGTATAGTATAAGCTGCCTTGCTGGCCAGTTGAATGTCATTATTGTTATTTAACTGCAGGAGGTATTTAAATATATATGATATATGAATAAATGAACACTATTAGGCATATTGTGGCTGGCAGTGACCACAAGTCCACAAATAATGTTTGTTGTGAGGGTGGATTAGCACCTGCCAATGTCTGTCAATGTGGATTAGCACCTGCTCAATACACCCTTTGTACTTTAACCACACTACAAATTGGCACCAGACAATACTGGTGCACGCTGTCTGACTTGAGTCACCAAACTTCTTCATAAGCTAGCAGTACTTAGCACTGTCACTTGTGAGAGCAACAAAGGCATTTTGTGGCTAACTGATAAATCACCCTTTCATTATGGGCTTACTGGACTTCCTGGCTTAATTAAACCAATACAAGGATTATGGCCTAGTATACATTTTTAATATGAACTAGTGGTTTCTAACTGGTAAGAGAAACAAAAGGTGCCGCCTCTTGAAGCGAAGCTTCAGTGCATTCAATGTGCAGAAAATTCATCCACATTGTGAATTTGTGAAAACTCATCAATACTAAGTAAAAATAAAGCCACATCTACTAAATGTAACAATAATAACTATTACGAATCAGGGGCTGTTACATTGCAATTAATATCATGGTTATTGCAATAGAATTGACACAACAATAGAGCTTTTAATGATCCTGTATAAAAAAATATATATAACTCAGCTGAGATGCATGCAAGAACATACACACTTTTTTATTTGATTCATATGCAGGTAATACAATTTGCTACCATGCTTTTTGAAATTGTTGTAGTTCTTAATGATTTGATAAGAAATTAAATAATTTTCACAATATCATATTGAAAAATTCTTGGATGTACTCGTAAAATCTGAGTACTTTGAACACGAGTGGGAGTATGAGTAGGAGTAGGAGTACATGACCATAATTTCTACGAGTACGAGTACGAGTATTTCAAAAATGTACCCGAGTACACGAGTACCGAGTACTTCGGCCCCAGGTCTGATACATTCATTCGGCATTTCTATCGGAAGTCAATCATATGGCCTGATTTTTAAACATCAAACTGTGTGAATGTATGACACAAGGAACCTATCTTAATAGCATCACGTTAGCATGTTATTTACTTGGTTAAAGAATAAATTTGCTGTCCATGTGATCTCTACGCCGTTGCAACTATTTAATACAAAATCCCTACGACATAAGTATTACGTAAAAATCAGTTATTACTAAGCTATAGTCTACGTCGTTCTCACGCGGACCCCGGAT
>BSQZ01000130.1:287500-300000 GCA_033239005.1 Lamellibrachia satsuma | reverse complement strand
CTCTCAGTCCAGTGCTAGTGGCGCTGGACATCCAGCGTCGTGCGGATTGTTTGATTTGGGCGCACGAAAAGTGGCGGAATTTCAGTTACGAGGAGGGCGCCGCTCGAGTAGTTCAGGTCAGTGAGTACCTCGAACATTTCTGTAACGACACCGAATGGATCTTATTCTGAAGCCATATCTTTACAAAGTAAGATATGTTTGTTTAAATGCCATTGAACATAATAGCATTTGGTGCTGAATCATTGACAAATTGAAGTGCTGTGTCTGCGTGTATTGTTTTTGCTTATTGCAGTTAAAGATATTTTCTTACATGTAATTATATTTTATCGTTTCTCTTTCAACATAATATTCAAAGTAATTTTACCACATATCAAAACGTTTATAAGGTAGGCATTGCTATATTAGAAAAGATAAAAACGTACACATATGCACGCACGCATTCGGTAAGTATTATAAGTAATGCACTTCCTTATTGCCTTTTTTCAACATTTTATAATATAACATTACTAACTCAATTGTAATTTATTTTCTGCATTGATGTTTGGTTGAAATAACTTCATTCATTCATTCATTCATACTGTAATTGTTTAATAGAGACTTACTGAGTGTCTCCTTGGCAGGAGCAATGCGCAAGTCAATCTTATGAAGCACACCAGCCTGCAATAAGAGGCGACGTTTAAACATTCACATTAACAGTGACAACACTACTAAAATCAAGTTGGGTAAAAAGGAGGGTCATGCCTTACATGTATACGGCGCATTATAAATGTATAGTAATAATAATAATAATAATAATAATAATAATACATGTTCAATGAGTTGTATATTTCTTTGTTCTATCAAATTGATGTTATGTGGATGTTACAGAGATATAAAATATTTTACACAACAATTGCGTTTGCCTTATTTATTCAGAAATATGCTCAAATTTGTATTTGATATAAAGACACATTTCTTGGTCCACTTCACAATGTTTTCATGGGAAATGTAGTAAACATGCAAAATAGGTGATTCTCCAATTATCAGACCAAGGAACATCTACAAACTGTTAATTTGCACATCTACCCAGCAGACACACATATGTGTATTGAACATGCAACAAACAGTGTCGTCCGTAAGTTATGTGTCGTGTCCTATCTAACAGACACACAACATATGTGTATTGACCATGCAAAAAACAGCGTCGTCCGTAAGTTATGTGTCGTGTCCTATCTAACAGACACAACATATGTGTATTGACCATGCAACAAACAGCGTCGTCCGTAAGTTATGTGTCGTGTCCTATCTAACAGACACACAACATATGTGTATTGACCATGCAACAAACAGTGTCGTCCGTAAGTTATGTGTCATGTCCTATCCAGCAGACACACGACATATGTGTATTTGACAATGCAACAAACAGTGTCGTCCGTAAGTTATGTGTCATGTCCTATCCAGCAGACACACGACATATGTGTATTTGACCATGCAACAAACAGTGTCGTCCGTAAGTTATGTGTCATGTCCTATCCAGCAGACACACGACATATGTGTATTTGACAATGCAACAAACAGTGTCGTCCGTAAGTTATGTGTCATGTCCTATCCAGCAGACACAACATATGTGTTCATGGCTGTATTTTTATGTGCAAGATGTATTACATATACTACATAAAAGGAAAATGGTTACAGGGTCATACGAACAGTTCCTCAATGAACCTTATTAAAATCAACCTGTATGCTTGTGTGTGTATGATTGGTTTGTGATAGGGCCATTTATAAACTTTCGTCGACACATCACACACAACAATTCGGTAAAACATTTAGGGGAAGGTGGTTCATGTCCGCACGCTGAGGCATGTCCGCACTCCTTATTATTGACCATACCTCGTAGCATTTGGTTTCATAACTGTATTCTACGGTAGCACCTAACTAGTACATCGAACACTTGAATTCGTTTGAAATTATAAACTTAAATGTTATTAGTGCAGAATCTCACATAATGTTGTACACATATCGATAGGTCGCTCACACCTACAATAATATATGCATATTGGTGTGCTTATATGCTTTTTGGAATGCATGTTATTATGGTTGTTGCACAATTAAACTCTGTAGTTTAGAATATATATTTTATTTGGTTCACCCATATCTATGGATGTATATGGAGACATTGTGTAATGTATGGCATACGCCTTATACTATGGGGATGCTCATCAGCTCACCCATGGTTCATTATGGAGGAGGTTGGCAGGAAGTGGGATGTGAGGGATTGGCCAACAAATAGGCGGAAGGTGGGATTTTGACGTGGGATGTGTTAAATACACTAACCTCAGAACATGAGTGTTAAGGTGGGTTCATAGTTCGTGTATTTTGAAGTATAATTATAGTGTTGGTTTAATTTTGTATGCTTTTAGTTTTCTTTGTAGCAGGCTTTCCGTGAGCGCTGAGATTGAGACAGATCAATACCATGCATGTACTTCATTAGATATCGCCAAATTTAGGCTGTATTATTATATAAACTACAGCTGGTTATGTTTATAAAATGTATGTGTAGTACTCATGGATCTACCTAAGAAGACATTTGATGTTTTATGCGGACCTGATCCACTTTCTTGTAAACGTTATGAACAGATTACATATTTGTTTTCAGTTCCTTTGATAAAATAATATACTTTATAACTATCTGCGTGTGCAAAAATGAATATAATATCATCGTGCGAGGTGACTGAGCGACAATGTATTGTTTAACAGACCCGTCCTCAGGGTTCAGAAAAGGGGTTCGGAAAACTGACCGATTTTGTAGTTTATGAAATTACAGTTCTATTCCGTGATTTTCAAGGATATACATTTTTTAGCTATACAATCTATTTAAAGTGTGGGAGAACAATAGTTCGATGTGCTGCAGGTGGCCCGCGGTCCGCACGTTGTCGATCTAGTAAGTCAAAAATATGACTTACCTAAGTCAACATTTTGACTTAGTACGTCGAAATTTGGACTTCTTTTTCTATGCATGGCAGCAATGCGCTTTCGTAATTTTATATTTCTTAAGTTGCGTTTATTATAGTAGTGATATTCCACAAACAAATCCCTGTGTGGGAAATTTTACATTCTTGAGTTGAGTTTACTATAATAGTGATATGCCGCAAACAATTCCCTTTGTGGGATATTATACTTTCTTGACTTGCGTTTACTATAGTAGTGATATCCCACAAACATATCCATGTGTGGGGTATTTTACTTTCTTGAGTTGTGTTTTCTATAGCAGTGATATACCACAAACATATCCCTGTGTGGGATATTTTACTTCCCTGGTATATACACCAGATAGTAGGGAACTACTTCTTAGTGTTCAAATGTTAAAACTACTTCCACAATTGATTTAGTATATCGCAAATCCGGTTAATTGGTGTCCAAATATGTAGTGTGTGAATAGTTTATGTAACATACGCAGTCGATTTAATAAAAAGAAATGCCATTTTTTTTAAATCATCGAAAAAATTGACTTTAGTTGTTACATCTGGTAAGATCATTAAACATCGTTATGATTTTCGCGCGTCAACAATAATGTAGCAGGTGCACATTGTGTAGTTCTGATCAGAGCATAACAAACTAATAATGCGGTCGGAAATATATTACCTCTTTCCAGAGAGGTTTGCCCATGTTGGCGTATTCTTCAGTCGTATCGCATCCTACCACCACGCCACCAGGCGGGAGAACCATCGCTATGCTCATTGCGCTGTAGCCAGTGTAGACACCTAGAAGAAAGCGAGCAACGAACAGTGTAATTGTAGCACAATAAATGTGAACAGTATTTGTACCGCCTTTGATGTACTCGGCCGTTCTTTTATTCACATAATGGTCGTCAAGACCCATTAGGTAACTTATTATTTATTGGTCTAGGTTGAATGCTAAGTGATTTATACAGTCTATCCTCCGTAGTGTGTAGACCTTCCGCGTCGGCACAAGCACATAGCGGGTGATCTCGGGCAAAATGGATCTCTTGGCGGGAGGTTTTATCAGGGTGTAATGTATCCTCAGTTATCCAGGCTCCGTGTTGTGTCGCCACCGTTTGTCGCACACATCATCGCCTGGGTGCAATGCGTACTTTTCATTGTGACGGAAATTATGTATACATCCAGAGTCTGGATGCATATATAATTAGCTAATTACGATGTCAACCGAGCTTAAAATAAGAGTGAACTTCAGTTTACATGATGCAATTTGAAATATCTTTGATTGTATTAGCAAACCTGTCACACTGACAAGTTAAATCAGGCAAAACAAATGTTTAGTGTAGAATCTCGATAATGACGCTGATTGGCTGCTGGCGCATTACTTGAACACCTACACAAAATGGAATGGTGACCTTGGGTAAAAACGAGAAAAATAAAAAGGTAGGTGGCGCCACCTAGCAAATGTATTATTCTAATTACGCACGAGCTCTGCTTTGTGTCTATATCCCACCCACCCACAAAAACATGATTTTTAAAGTGAAAGCCAAACAAATTTAAACCAAACGAAACAGTGGGACTTGTTGGTTTGTAAGCGGGAGATTGTGAGCATGTTTGAAGAAATGACCAACAAAAAAGGGAGGTATCCCACCATATCAACACAATCAAATGAGTCCAAAGGTTGCTTGAAACTGTACAACAAAGAGCAACAAAGCTAATTCCAGATCTGAAGTGCCATGAGAATTGCGATAGATTGAAGGCGTTGAAGCTACCAAACCTGTACTATAGAAGAGCAAGAGGAAACATGATCGAAGTCTACAAATATATCAAATATATGCATGGCAACTACAAAGTCGATAAAATGCCACTTCAGATGGACCACATCGCAGTGACCAGGGGACACAGCCTGAAGTTCAAGAAGGAAAGTGGCGGCGGCGGCGGCGGCGGCGGCGGCGGCATCATTCATGAAAAGGGATCAAAGGGCCTCACGTGGAAACGAGAAAGGAACAAAACACGGTATTGTACGAGTGCACACGTATTTTATTGCCAGAACTTTCCATTATATTTTATTGCCATTACAACTACTTAAATAAGCTATGGACTGGTGGTCGACGTACAGACAGCGAGTGAGACAGACAGCGAGGTTTTTTTAACAGTAGACGTACTTTTTTATGACTAGAAACGCGTTCATACCACACCGCTTATCGGATTGACCCGGCGACCTGTAGCAAACAAGCGGTGAAGTTTTTACCAGTACGCTATGTGTTAAAGTAGGTCACAAAACGTATATGTAAGCGGTGTATTAATCATGTCTTTATTAATATATCATTACAAAGCAACCTATCAATGACGCTAAATCTAAAAGGTAAGTCAATATATACAACTATAAAGTGAAACTACTGATAATATTGCTAATTGTAAAAGTTACACAAGTAAATTACAGATAATATTGCTAATTTTAAAAGATAAGGCGATGACGGCACTATTAAAAATAACCGACGGTTAGGAATCAACCGTTCTTTGCCGATATATCGAGACACGTTCGAGTGGAGACAGATGCAAAGAGCGTGTATAAATAGGAGTGTGTTACTGTACCCTTAACTGTAATTGATACCATACACCTAACTATACACTTACTATCATTCTCATCATACCCTTCACTGTAATGATCACCACACCTCTAACAGTTCCTTTAAATGTAAGTTTCACCATACCCCTAATGTACCCATAATTCTAATTCTCACCATACCTACAACTGCCCTTTTAGATGAATTTCTCAGTTCACAGCTAGATTGCATAGTCACTGCACCCCTTTAAACAGTTATAATACATATGCGTTACACCCTCAGTACACAACTAGAATACAAAATAGCCACTGTTAGAATACAGTTGATGTACCCCAGTACAGAGTTAGAACAGACAGTCGATGCACTTCTAGTACACGGTTAGGATTCTTAGTCATTGCTTCCTCAGTACACAGCCAGAATAAAAAGTCACTCCACACCAGTATACAGGTATTATACAAAATCACTCTACCCCCAGGATACAGCTAGAATACATAATCATTACAACTCCAGTATACAGTTACAATGCATAATAACTACACCCCTAGTACACACCTAGACTACATGGTCAGTTAGACAATTAGAATACATTGTCACTGTACCAATAGATCAGAGCTAGAACATATAGTTACAGCACTTCCAGTACACATGCATAATAAACAGTCAGTGCATCCCCAGTGCACATCTAGAATATATGGTGACTACACCTTCAATACACAATTAGAATACATACTCACTATACACAAAGTACTTGCAAGAATACATAGTAACTGCACTCCCTCTTAAATGCATATCTCACTGTACCCTTAAATGTAAACCGAGCTGTAATTCTCACATTACTCCTAATTGTAATTATCACAATACTCCTAACTGTACCCCTAAATGTAATTCTCACCACACCCTTAATTGTACCCATACCTGTAATTCTCACCATACATCTCACTGTACCCATCATTTAGCAGTGGTCACCTAGCAGGGGTCAAAGTTTTTTTTTAAGGGGTGGTCATCTAGTCATAGGGTCAATAGACGTATATAGCATAGAGCATAGACGTATATATACCTCATGATGCAACCGTGACCACCACCACAAACACCACCACCAAAACCACCACCACCACCACTACCACCACCATAGTTATTACACTCCCAGTACACAGTCAGAGTACATGGTCGCTACACCATCAGTACACATCTAGCTAGAAAACAAAATATTCTGTATCTCCAGCATACAGCTTTAAGACATAGTCACTGCACCCTCAGTATACTACAATGCGTGGTAACTACACCCTCAGTACACATCTAGAATACATAATCACTGCACTCTCAGCACACAGCTAGAATACAAAAGAGACACTGTATCCCCAGTACACAGCTATACTGCATAGTCACTACAATTCCAGTACACAGTTAGAATACATAGTAACTGCTAGAATACATGGCCACTACACCCTTAATACACATCTAGAATACATAGTCACTACACCCTCAGTACAAAACTAGAATACAAAATAGTCTCTGTATCCCCAGTATACATGTATAATTCATAGCAACTACAACTCCAGTACACATAATACATAATCACTGCAACTCCAGTACACAGTTAGAATACGTAGTTAGTGTTATAATGCATGACCATTGCACCCTCAGAACACCATCGGTACACAGCTAGAATACATAGTCACTGCATCCCAATTGCACAGTTAGAATGCATAGACACTGCACACCAACTATACAGCGAGGATTAGGTTTAAGGTTAAGGTTAGGGTTAGTTAGGGGTTAGGGTTATTATGTCAATGTATAATAATATATAGCCGCCAGTTAGGAGTATTGTGAGAATTACAGTTAGGAGTATAGTGATAATTACAATCCGGTTACATTTAAAGGTACATTTAGATATACAGTTAAGAGGAAGAGCAGTTACTATTTATTCTAGCAGTGTACTTTAGGTACAGTGACTATGTATTCTAGCTGTGCGCAGTGGGTACAGTAGCTATGTATTCTAGTTTGGTATTGAAGGAATAGTGACCATGTATTCTAGCTGTGTACTGGGGGTGCAGTGACTGTTTATTATGCATGTGTACTGTGAGTGCTCTAGCTATATGTTGTAGCTTTGATCTGTTGGTACAGTGACTATGTATTCTAATTGTCTAGTCTAGCTGTGTACTGTGGGTGCAGTGACTGCACTTTACATGTGTACTGGGAGTGTAATTACTATACATTCTAATTGTATACTGGAGTTGTAGTGACTATGTGTTCTAGCTGTGTACTGAGGGTGTAGCGACTATGAATTCTAGCAGTGTCCTGGGGGTGCAGTGATTTTGTATTGTATTATAGCTGTATACTGCTGTGGATTGGCTTTATATTCTGGGTGTGTACTGATGTTGCAATGACTATGAATCCCAACAGTGTACTAGAGGAATAGCGACTATCTGTTCTATCTCTGTACTGCGGGTACATCGGCTATATTCTAAAAGTGACCATTTTGTGTTCTAGCTGTGTACTTAGAGTATAATGAATATGTATTATAACTATGTAATGGGGTGCAGTGACTATGTAAACTATCTGTGTACTGAGAAATACAGCTAAAAGTGCAGTTGTAGGTATGATGAGAATTAAAGTTAGGGGAACATTAGGGTTTGGTGAGACTTACAATTAAAGGAACTGTTAGAGGTGTTGTGATAATTACAGTTAAGTTAATGTTGGGAATTACAGTGAAAGGTATGATGAAAATTAATGGTAAATGTATAGTTAGGTGTATGGTAATAATTACAGTTAATGGTACAGTAACCCACACCTATTTATACCTGCTCTGTGCATCAGTCACGTTGTTGCGCCCCAACAGTAACAGGGCTGCCTACCGCCGCTGTCTCCACTCGAACGTGTCTCCACATGTCCGCATAGAGCAGTTGACTCCTAACCGCCGGTTAATTTTAATAGTGCCGTCATCGCCTTATCATTTAAAATTAGCAATATTATCAGTAATTTAGTTGTGTATTACTTTATAGTAATATATATTCACTTACCTTTGAGATTTAGCGTCATTGATAGGTTGCTTTTTAATGTTATACTAATAAAAACATGATGAATACACCGCTTACATATATGTCTTGTGACTTACTTTAACACATAGCGTACTGGTAAAAACTTCACCGCTTGTTTCTTGCAGGTCACTAGGTCAATCCGATAAGCTGTCTGGTATGAACGCATGGCCAATTCATAAGTATACTGTTAAAAAACCGCCTCCTCCCTCGCTGTCTGTACGTCGACCACCAGTCCATAGCTTTTTAAAACAGTTTTAATGGCAGTAAAACATAATTAAAAGTTCTGGCAATTCTGTGCATTCGTACAATACCGTGTTTTGTTCCTTTCTCGTTTCCACGTCAGGTCCTTTGTCCCGTATTCATGAATGATGTTCGCCGCTGCTCTCTTATGTCCGATGGTCTCTAACCGCTATTACAGGACTCATTGGCCACTCCTTGACCAGTCCTTTCGTCGCTATGGAGCGCTGCTGGTGTCCCTCGTATAGTACTACAGCCATCAAGGGGCGCTGATGTCCTGTGGGCGATATTAAACCTATTTCCTTATACTCTCACACTGGGCATATCATCCGGGTTTTCCCCATCGTCTATTTTTAGTAGCCATCGAAACATGGGGGCCATCCTTAATTCTTAAGATTTTTCCCACAAACTACTTTAGTCACCTATTAGTTTACCATGCTACCATGTTGCAGCGCATCGAAAAAATACGAAAAAAAATCAAACATGTAAGCCAGAGGGCGGCATGGCCCTATGAATACGCCTGAATACGCCAATTGGTATAGAAAAAAGGTATAGGTCGTCAACACAAACTTTCCCGTTGCTATGTTAAAAGAACTGGCGGTAGGTTATTAATGCGGCATGGGAGCAGCTAATTGTCGTGTTCTGTGGCATGTCATACGAGGAACAAGGGCCTCAGTGCATTACACAAAATATAGCAAAGTAAAAGTAAAAACATGGTGGTCAATCGATTCTTCAACATTAACAAAATTAAATCGATTGGGCTGTGATAAGTGGACGGTAACTGGAAAATAATTCAACCCATCTTGCCTTCAAAATGTGTTTATTTCTTTCCATACCCATTCGACTTCCGTTGTTTCGAAAGCTTGTCAAAACATCGGGATTGATCAGTGGACAACAAAGGAGTTAAGTGCGTAACATGATTAAATGCGAACTGTACGTGGAGGATGGTGTTCCTTAACTGGAACACAGAACGTCATATTAGTTGTCAACAGCACACACCATCAATTGCATATTTCTCGTGTTACCTGCACACAAAGTTTACTGCATTTTCCTGGTACGAAATGTACACACCATGTACTGCATAATTATGGGGTGAACTCCATACACTGTGTACTGCGTATTTATCACGTGAAATACATACACCATGTACACCTTGTACTACAGATTTGTTCATGTGAACGGCATACATAGTGTACTGCACATTTATTGCATTGAATGCATACACAGTGTGCTGCATATTTCTCCTGGTAACTTCATACATCATGTAATGCACATTCATGGTGTGAACTGCATAGAAAGTGTACTGAATATTTCTCGTGTGAACTGCATACATCATGTACCGCATATTTATTGTGTGAACTGCATACACGGAGTATAGCATATGTCTCGTGTGAACTACCTACACCGTGAACTGCATAATTCTCACTGTGAACTGCTTAAACCGTATACTGCATATGTCTCGTGTGAACTTCGTGCACAATGTTCTGCATATTCCTCATGTGAACTGCAATAGCCGGGTACAGCATATTTCTCATGTGAACTGCACACATCGTGTACTGCACATTTTTTATGAAACATGAACCTGTGTATTTGAAGGTGAAGCATAGTAACAGACGGACAGAGCGATGCATGAAACGAAAATGTCGCTACCTATGTCAAGGGTTTTCTTGGCATTGATAATGCGACACAGGTTTTGCAGAAGCTGGATCTCATCTGACGAACCCAATTGATCCGACATGCTGTGTTTCAATGTAATCTGCAAACGACAACCAATCAGAAAAGTCACCAAGAAAAACCACACATATAATTATGTATGTACACACACTAAAAGTTCAGTTGTTTTGACAACCGCAATTAACTACTGAACATCGTTCAATTTGCTCAATTTATAAAGAAAAACATTCAACGAAAAGTTAAATGATACTGTACCAAGTTTAACTTACCGCACGCTGCAATATACGAAATAACTGTAACAAACAGTTGAAGAGAGTAATCAATATTGTCTGTGTGAAAATTATATAATCAAATGATAATTGTTATCTCCATAATTATGGCTGATCATTTTCGTATTTGCCGTTATGCACATTTACATAATCATGCATGTAGTTTGTTACAATAACGTATCATCATCTTAGAAAGAGCAAGCTGTTTCTATTCAAAAGTACATGCTATTCATCATCATAATTAGTATCACTAATATTGTCATCATAAGCAGGCAACATGTTAAAACTATTCAACACGTAGCAGATATTCCCAAATAAGGCTGTAACAATACATCGCTGCACCGCAATTGTCTATGTGACGATGCAATACTATCGATAGTAAATTGAACTAACGGAAGCTACCGTCGATAGTAGGCTTACACTGACCTATCGACAATAACAATAGTTGGCAAAACAATTCAGTATGGCTATTTGCGTCACTATCTAACAGCAACAATATTCTATTACAGCAGAGTCACTCATGGATTCAGCATTTGTAATCAACTACCTCCAAGGCCGCGCGAAGACGCCACCTATCAATTACGGCTTGGACTCTTTTCCTGTCTACTATTTTGAGATACAGTCATGAAACTATCGAAATAATATTGCAGTAGTCATACAGCTATCGCGATACTATCGCAACAGTATTGGAGTAGTCATACGGCTATCGCGATACTATCGTAACGGTAAAAATTTCCCCGATAGTCGCCTATATTCTCAACCATATTATTATAACATCATAGCTAGGCTCACAACTGTTTGTTAATTGTTAGTGTTGTTAATATGTTTGTACTTTTCCTCATTTAGTTGTCACCCTCATCCGACACAACTAATGCCCTTCCTTCATATACTTACATGCACGCTCATTTACATTACATTTAATTATTTGTCACGTATACAAAATCATATAAAGCTAGACAACCACAGCAGATGTTACAAAGAAAAGGATGGCTGTGTGACGCCGAAGATAACATGACATTTAGATAATGTCTCACGTCAATGAGCTTCTTCTGGACGGGTTCAAGCCGCAGGGAATGCTCATTGGTGTATTTAACGATCGGGTCATCGGATGTGTGCGACTTGCGCAATTTCCCCAGTCCCTCTTTTGTAACAATATCTGACCGCAACGGCTCCATTTTTCTGAAACATCATCAACGGGAATGCATTAAAGAGTAAATAACATTAACAGGAAGGTTCCGTGCTATATATGTACGGATGTGTGCAGGTGTGCATGTTTGTATGTGTGCATGTATGTGTGTATGTATGCATGTGTGTATGTATGTATATATGTATGTATGTTTGTATGTATGTATGTATGTATGTATGTATGTATGTATGTATGTATATATGTATGTATGTATGTATGTATGTATGTATGTATGTACGTATGTATACATGTTTGTATGAAAGTATACACGTATACTCGTATGCACGTACGTACGTACGTATGTATGTATATATGTATGCATATATATATATATATATATATATATATATATATATATATATATATATATATATATATATATATATATATATATATATATATATATATATATATACATATACATATACATAGGGGAGTATGGATGGTGGACCTCGGGGGGGGGGGCTGTCTATTCGTGTCAAGAAAACGGCTGGAAATCCAATGAGGAGTTTGTTACTTGTCTGAGACTTTTCGTTTATTTGGTTAAACCAACGAATGAGGAGATTATTGTGCTCATACTCGATAGCCACGTG
>BSQZ01000130.1:195000-282500 GCA_033239005.1 Lamellibrachia satsuma | reverse complement strand
TTGAAAGCATACCGACAGAATCGAGCGATTCGACAACCGACAATGCCGAAAAACGTCCAGATGTCGTTATATATACCGAATACATAATTATAGCGATCTGCTCCGTGGTGGCTTATCAGCAATTAATCCGTAAAATGGATTGTTGTTGCATGGGATCTGCTACTGCCAGTCCCCGCAACCTGATTATCTCATTCTGAATGTCCGGATATGTTTATTCCATGCGTGGATGGGAATGTGTCAGGTGATGGTGATGTTTCAATTTATATCTTCTTATTTTCTCTACCAACTTTTAATGTTGAACACATAATCGATCAGCCACATCTAGCTGTTGACCCTGGGCTACCATTAAACAGTTTTCGGCCATATGAACACATAAGTAATGATTTGTTCCCTCATTAATATACCGTTTTGACAGCTTGGTAATGTTGGACCAGTCAGAAACAGGTGACGATACAAATGTATTGTCCTTTTCATCCTCGCTTTAGGGCGAAAATTGCACAGTACACACAGTATATAGAGTCGGTGTAGATTGAATACCTCATCCATTTGTGTTCGTTCAAACCAAGTAGGTTGAATTTACTCTTTGTACCACAAACCAACCTGGAATGCAAAGTAAAAACACTTATCTGATGTGATGCGATGTGATACCAGTTGCTTGTTTTATTATATGTGTCTTTTGGGGATCAAAACTAAAATGTTATAATAAATGTTTAACTAATTTTCACCAAACTAGAAGGAAAAGTTAATTAATAAGCCTTCTCCCAGTTAGCTTCGAGAATGGCACGCTTACTATCGTCAGTCATGAAGAGTACGTGTTCGTTGTGTGCTGTTACAGTAGAGTTTCCGTGTCTCGTTTAAGCATTTTTTTACAGATGTGGATGCGTATTTGTAAATATTTTAGTACAGCGTTGGATGAGAATGACTGATGATCGTCCTAGTGAATGAACGTTTCGTTAAAATTCGTCAAATTCTTAATTATTAGCGATTGAGCATGGTTTGGGTGAGCGGTCAACCAGATCGGTCACTACACGCCTACCAGGAATAAGCTGCCGAACCAGTTTTCGTCAGGTGCGTCTACCAGTCTACCAGAATGTCGTAAATGCGCGTTCCAAGCGAAGTATTCAACACTGCCAACAACTTCAGTGACAATGCGAGCTGGGTTCGTCAATGCGTGTAACCACGCTTGGGTTTGTTTCGAATTTGCTGCATCACTAACTCTATGATGTAAACATGCTGACTTTTAACCGCTGTCAACTACGGGCCATAGGGGCCAACATTATAAAGAGGAACTTAACGGCGCCACTCAAAACACTCCTTTCTGTTCGATCACTAAATATATGTACAACTTCCAGAACGCACCGGGGAACTGCAGCTGGAATAAACCATTTTCGCTCCATTTCTTGCGTAATAACAACTGGAAGATAATTAAGGACGAACATTGAACAATTACACAAGGGGAAAATTAATCCAACAAACCTGGTTGACATATATCGACAAACCGACACAAGGTATAATGTGACCTGCGTACTAGTCAATACACGATCAATACGTAACAAAGCAGTGACGGTGAAGGACCATGGTGGAGATGTTATGTTTTTAATGGAAACCTGGTGTAAACCGAATAAAACTGCTGTTGTCAACGAATTAAACCCACCAGATTACAGCTATATAGGAGAATGTCGTTCAGTTAAGTGCGGAGGCTGCGTTGGAATACTATACAAGTCAGAATATAAATTCCGAAAGACGACAACTAAGCGATATGATACCTTTGCACATTTGTTAAATCAACACAAACATTGAGACCTATACGGTTTGTCGTCATTTATCGTCCACCGACAACAAATGTACAAACGTTCCTCGATGATTTCGCGACATATGTGAATGAGATAGTCATGACACAGCAAGACATTCTTATAGTCGGTGACTTCAATCTTCACTGTGAACTGAGTTATGCACCCGGTATAAAGTTACTGAATGAAATTTTAGCTGAAAATAATCTACAACAACATGTTACAGAATCAACACACATCCGGAGACACAGGCCTGACTTGGTGATAACACATTCATCTAGTTCCGTCGTGTCATCTTCGACGGCGTACCCCAGCAGCATATCAGATCATTACAGTGTTGTATTTTTTCTGTCTTCTGCAAACCCAGTGTCTGCTCATACACTGAGGCATCTGTGCAATTTCCGTGGATTAAATCATGACCGATTTGATATTGATATGTTGGAACATCTCGCTTCTGTGGACACCAATATGGATGTGAGTGCCATGATTGACTAGTACAAGCATGAAGTCATATCAACCGTTGACGTGCATGCCCCCGTCACGTCAAGAATGAAAACGTCCCGACGCAAGGAACCCTGGTATAATGATGACATACACAGAGAATTGAGACGTTCAAATGAGAAGAGGTGGAGGAAAACGAAGCTCGAGATCCATCGACAGATTTATGTACAGCACCGAACAGCGGTCAGCGCCATGATCACCCGAGCTAAGCGGGCTCACTATGAATCAATGTTGTCATAACTTGACTAGCGGACATGTTTTCGTGTGGTCAACATCCTGCTAATGCCACCGAGTATGATTCGACCACAATCCTCAAGCACTGAGAAACTATGCAGTGACTTTGCCACTTACTTTGCTGAAAAAACACAAGGGATCAGAGTGTATATACACGAGAAGCTGATCAGTGAGGAAGAATTTTCTGATTACGTCGTCGTTGATGACAGCCAACCAGCATCATACCAACTAAATCGACTACTACCTACGACTGACGAAGAACTGAGGAACATCATCAAGCTGTGCCCCTCAAAGATATGCAGTCTGGATAACTGTCCAACCGAACTCCTGAAGAGAACACTGAATATCCACTTTCCGTATTTGGTGGCCATATTTAATAACAACTTCGAACAAGGAATATTTCGTAACACGCTGAGAACTGCAGTTGTGAAACCACTGCCGAAAATGACACGATTAATATAGACCTGCTAAAAAACTACAGACCAGTCTCCAACATAGCGTTCATCGGCAAAGTGTTAGAAAAAGTTGCATTCTTATCGGCTAACAGAACACAAAGCTATGGATGCACTGTACGAAGAATACCAGTCTGCATACAATACGCTGCACAATACCGAGACAGCCCTGTTGAGAGTAAAGCATGACATCGCAGGAGCTGTTGACAAGACGCTATTGATCATGCACACTTGTTGACACTTCTGCAAGATGAATATGGTGTGCTTGAAACGGCAGTAGCTTGGTTCCGGACGTACATGGAAGACCGCACCTATCGCGTCCAGATTGACTCAACAACATCAGAACAGGACTCGGTCCTTCAGCCAGTTATTTTTAATATGTACACCACACCAATGCAGCGCATATTCAGAAGACATGGAGTACACTACCACAAATAAGCGGATGATATTCAGTTATATGCATCCTACAATCCAGTTGTGCCGGGCGATCAGGCGGAAACAGTGAGGCGACTCACAGACTGCATTAGGGAAGCCAGACGGTGGATGACGCTTCGCTTGTTGAAGCTGAATGATGAAAAAAATGAGATGATAATTTTTACATCAAAACATCACCTCAAGTCATATGGAGTTTGTTCCATGACCTTTGGAGCTGACATAATGTCACCAGTAGACCGCGTACGAAACTTGGGAGTTCATATGGACCAACATCTGACGATGACACATCATGTGACATCTGTATGTGCTGCTTGTAACTATCATCTATACAGACTGTCAGCAATACGTCACTGTCTTACAACAGAAGCCACCAAAAGTGCTGTGGACGCACTTGTGACCTCTCGCCTAGATTACTGTAATTCGTTCTTGGCATCACATATATTTCACTGCAACGAGTACAGAACAATGCCGCTAGACTAATTACGCGCACCAGTAGGCACGACCACATGACACCAGTCTTAACGGGCTTACACTGGCTGCCGGTAGCAAGTCCAATGTATTTCAAGGTGCTAGTGTTCGCGCACCGATGCGTCAATGGTTTGGCTCCGACTTACTTAGCTGAACTTTTACACATACGAACTCCTGATGGGCGTCTACGCAAGGACTATGCGCCAACACTGCACCAATGCATCACTAAGAAGAACATTGGTGAATCTGCATTTGGAACAGCAGCGCCTCGACTTTGGAATTCACTGCCCGCAGACATTCATAATTCTAAGTCGCTATAAATGTTTAGGAAGTCTTTAAAGACTCGCCTTTTCATTAGTCACTTGAAATATATGTAAGTGAATAAAATATGTGATGGACACTATGGATGGACTATTTGTGATATACATTAACTTTGCATTAGGATGCTCACCAGATTTTAAAGTTTTCTAAATATTATTTTATTTATTTATTTCTAAAGTAATTTAATTAATTTAGTGTGGTTTATCTACCACTTATATAATATCGAGAGTTAGCTTTCAACATATATGTGTGTGTGTGTGTGCGTGCGTGCGTGCGTGCGTGTGTGTGCGTGTGTGTGCGTGTTTATATTTAAATAGTATTTCATACCATGTGAATAGTATTTTATACCATGTACAGCGCATTGATCCATATAATGGGAATTAGCCCTTTTAAAAATGCTGTATTATTATTATTTCCAGTTTCAACAGCGAGGTATAGGTAGGGCGGATCCTCCACCACGTCTCCCGATTATGCGGCAGCTAGTAACGGTTCATCGACGTCCACATCATCCATTTTCGCTCGCCGCCACGTGACTACTTAGGATATTGTCAATGGTGCAGCGAGCAAACAAGCTTTATATGATGCCCACATTGTTGAGGGTCTTGATTACAGGTTATATACATATCAGGGATGGCCCGTTGGATTTCTGGGGGACGTGTTGGACTTTGGGGAAATATTGATGTGGACGCACGTGCGTATGTGCATACGGCTATCTATGCGCCGGACAGTAACCATACGTGCAGTCTCAGACCCAGCAGTGTAAATAACATTATATACTTCAACAACAACACGAGCAAGTGGTTGTAGACAATTATAGAAACGCAGAGTATTCATTTCGTATTCACGAGAACTTAGACATTGCGCAATGTTAAGTTAAGATAAAATACAATATATCACTAATGTTTTTTTAAATATCATATTTAATCAAAACTATTGTGCTTTCGTACTTGTTTTTAGCTGGCGGCACAATCGTGTGAGACGGTGGACCAAGACGGCGCTTCATTCTAGAGAGGTGCGTTCGTCGGTCCGGTATTCAGTCTGGGTGTCGTTGGGGCGTATTTATAGGGTGGACTATTTTGGTGTAACTATGGTACGGATGGTGACTATTGTGTGGATTAACCGTGAATGCGAACTACTTACATGTGTGCTCCGCACTGCATTCCTACACATCATAAAAAGTGGATATGTTACGAGGAATATATATGCGAAATGTCATATAAATAGTTGTATACTATTGAGGATTACAACATATATTCAGGGGCGGATCCAGGATTTAGAAAAAATGGGGTCCAAGGTAATGTATGAAGCGCCGAATGGTGGGTGTTTGACATTTTTTAGACACAACACTTGAAATGTTGTAATTCGGGGCACCCATAATCTGGTTTTAAGCGAGTTAGGGCCTAATGTAGTCAACCCAAAATTTAGACATGCGATATCGTACGAATGTTCTACATACTATACAGATTTTCGGGAGGAATACGGCCTTCGGTCGTGTTTCGTTTTAATACGAATTTGCTGAAAATATAAAAATCGTGACAAAGTAGTCCTATGTATTTTCTTGTATTCGTCACATAAGTATAACTTCGAATGTCAAATTTACAGTGGACGAGGTGAGTCTAGAGTTTCGGCTAAACGCAGCGGATATATATTGCTGTCATTGCACTGTTGTTTACAAACAAGTATTGGGCACTGCTCAAGAGAAATACCAAGAGAGAGAGATTGGAACTACGGTACTTAACCCATTAGACCCGGCACATTGAATTAAGCGTGTGCTGCTTTTCCCCAGGCAACTGAGGCAGATTTTTAAAATTATGGGTGCTTGTAGTTTTTACGCCGTTGCTTCAAAAGTATTGATATCTTATAATTGCAAGTTACGTTTAGTTTGAAGCAAATTGAATTATTTATACACTGGTGTAACTGTGGTGTATATAAGCTTGTTATATGTTGTGATTCTGAACTTCGGAAATAAATTTTGTGAACAAATATTGAGAGTGAAGTTTGACATGATAATCATATTTTATTACAATAACATCACCAACTGCTGGCTCCACACAAGGAAATGTTCTTCCAATGCATGGTACTGCACAAAGAATTCAATTTTGCATAAATGCACATTGCATGTCAGACATCCAAAGCATGTCTCAATTGCACGTCCATATGGCCGTTTCACTCCGTTTTCGCGGCACAACTGACACGCTCATTTTGATAACAATGAAATGTCGGAGTTCTCATCAGGGATGTCATCGCTACTATATTATTTGCCACCTGAAACAAACAAACAGCTACAGAAATGAAAACAGAATAAGAATAAAAATTGTGATGCATTTATCACGTCATATCCAACACAACAATGTAAAATTAGTTTTACAAGCAGCCAATAATGACATGACTTTTTAAGTTTACTAATATCTGAAATATAGATAAATATAATTAATTACAAAGACCACTGACACCGTCAATATAATAAAATTGTCAACAATGTCCAAAGGCAAAGCAACAAAACCACCCATCCAGGCACCGCCCAGGCCCCAGGCTAGGGCTTGACTGTTTACATGCTCGTCGGGCCAGATTTGTTTGTTTTATTTACTCATTCGCTTTATAATTCATTAATATAACAACATGCACAAATAACCACGTAATCTAAGCCTAGTAAATGGCACAAAACACACAATATCAGTGTTGAAACAGTCGACAAGCTGAATAAAACAGTGACCAGGCTACTCTTGGACGAAGAAAACCAACCGACGCCATCTTCAATTTATCGCTCACTCAGTCAAAGGTCGAGACACATATAAATCTTACCTCCACATCCATCTCAGAAGCACTTTAATCCGAAGATTCATCCCTAAAATCGCGCAAACTTCATCTGCAGTGAACGCATCTGTTCTACGAGAAACGGCCATTTTTAAAGCCCGCCAGTGCTCGACTTCAAACACGATTATCTTCGAAACTTTCAATACGACCATTATGTTAATTTTACACACGATTCATAGCTAAGATATGTATAATTCCGCTAGTTTTATTTTCATATCAATCCACTCGATGACGCCACCTCCACAGCCTTTTTCCCAAGCGGACACTTGCGGGCGCCGTGGGGAAAACAAGGTCGGACGCTTGCGGGCGCCGTGGGGAAAACAAGGTCGGACGCTTTCGGGCGCGCGGGGTTTAATGGGTAGATGTTTATTGTTTATGTATCATCTTATCTTACACTGGATGCCATGATATGCAAATAGCTGACTTGTTCTGTTTGTATTTGTACAGGCTCACTCCTTGATGTGGTACTCAAGTTAGATCAGGAGTGTAAATTGTGCAATGACTGAGAAACTTGGTTTTGTATCATTTTAGTAGTAAGTTTAGTTGATCAGTTTAGTTAGTAAGTTGTAATAAATGCAATTTTATCTTACAAACTTGCCTTCCAGTGGTATATACATTCTTAATTTAGGCATAAGCTTACCACCTGCAGCGTACATATCATTATAGTCATTTAACAGTTGCATTCGTGAGCATGTATTTTAATCCATTGTGCATCTACTACACTTATTTAGTAGATGCTGGTATGATATATCATATGATGAAGACTGGGTGCTGTACAGTATAAACACTGGGCCTCCAGTGGGTTCTTGCTGTGCAGCAGCATTAATGTCACTGGCCCATTCCTGCATCACTGTATCATGTGTCAACTGATAAGGGCTCATTAGTCTTGTTTTACTAACGGGTGTTCTATCTATGTCTGTGCGCCCAACACGTCTATGAGCGCCAAACACTCCCATAGCATGTTCTTTCTTTCGCGGGGAGACATGGTCAAACATGAGGTGGGCCTATGTGTATACACGTGCGTGCGGTGTGCGTGTGCAGTGAATCTATGAACGACGTCACCAGTAATGCTAAGAATAACTTTGGGGATCCCTGGACGCCATATATATCGCCTGCGCTAGATCAGTGTCTGAAAACGTCGGACTGCTACTAAGGAATTCGTACATAATAAGCTACAAGTTTGAGCTTGTGTTGTTTCTTGGCAATGCCTTTGTCCCCGTTAACACGCAATTACAATGAGTTTTTAGGTACTCAAAAGGGTAGGGGGTCCGGACGCCCTGGACCCCCTCTGGATCCGCCTATGTTATATACAAAGACATTACAATAACGAGTTGTGAAATATACACAATATTTTTGTATTCCAATATTACCATTAGCCTTAATTAAATTAAAATCGGACACCGACGGGTATATCAGGCTATCCAAATACATTCGCACAATTATACAAAAACACTGACACCGACAGGTGTCTAAGGTTATCTAATGTATCCTAAATTATATCTAACCGCCCAGCTGCCGACAGGAAGCTCAGGGACACTGATGTTCATATTAAGTATTCCAAATTTACCCCTACAAATAATACATATACGTCCTATCAACCTATCATATTATGTGAATAGTTACTGCTTTCAATAATATATATATATATATATATATATATATATATATATATATATATATATATATATATATATATATATATATATATATATATATATATACATATATTATTGAAAGCATATATGAAATTCATGGAATAGGAAATGTTGATAGTCGTTCAAGTAATAGGTAGGATATGTTGATAGGATATATATATATATATATATATATATATATATATATATATATATATATATATATATATATATATATATATATATATATATATATATATATATTACTTGAACGACTATCAACATTTCTTATTCCATGAACGCCTGGGCACTTGTGGTGACGCAAGTAACGTCCGCGATCTGACTACTATAACAATTGATCCGCATTGACTCCGTAAAGATTCGTATGGCATCTTCACCCCTCACGCCGTCAGGGTGTATAGTTATTGTCTTCGTTACGCGGTTAATATAGATATAATAATTTTGTTATTCAGAAAATCCAGGATGTTTATGTAGATATGTAGCCTAGCGTTGGGAGCAGAAGTTCAATTGTGAATAATGGGTATTTTCGTCCGAACCAAGCTACAGGCATGGTTCGAAAGTTGACGCTCTTCCCCTGCCTAGAAGTTTACTAATGAGTTGTCAACCGGTTCCTCAAGAGCTCACCCTCTCCTGACCCGTAAGCAGGCCGGGAAAAGCTTGGCACGATGTAGGACAGCCACCCACACCGTACACATATAATAATTATGCGAAAATGCAAATGGGTTTTCTTCTGGGAGGTTGTGTGGCGTCGGCCTGTTCACGCATGCGTGAGACGGTTTTGGATGATTTTGGTAGAATCAGGAGATGTTCACGCATGCGTACTTTGGTACTGGAAACTTCTGGGAAAGCTATTGATTGCTTTAAAAGGGGATAGATTTGCGCATTCGGGGAGCGCGGCAGACTATTTCACCGAGACACGACGTGTACGCTCCACGAGGGAAGCTACGAAAATGCTTCCAACATTCAGACCTTCAAAATTTTCGCATAGACAAGCCAAGCCGGCTTGCACTAGCGTTACATTTGATTTCTAAATTACGAACTTTTAAAATTTCAACCAAAGATGTTACCGATTGTGCTTATGCGGTGTACTGGTGTGCCGGGATGGCGATTTTATGTGATTTTGAAATGTACGTGAAGTGACTTGCTGTCGAATAAATCTCTAATTGAGACGATACCTAGACACTTGGTGTTACAATCGATTATCGCGCACTCGCCCAAAAAACAACGAGACAGGGGTCGAACTTTACAACTGGCGAGCCT
The DNA here is from genome assembly GCA_033239005.1 of Lamellibrachia satsuma. NCBI lineage: Eukaryota > Metazoa > Annelida > Polychaeta > Sabellida > Siboglinidae > Lamellibrachia > Lamellibrachia satsuma. The sequence continues at coordinate 272,570 of BSQZ01000130.1, read as the reverse complement.
GCGCCAGGAATTATTCAACAACACAGTAAATTGACTTTCGAACATTTCAACATGGACAACCAACAATTCCAGATCTATACGATCGTGACTTGATTCGTCAAACGAAAAAATGCGACGGCGCCACTACTGCTGCCGTAAGAAACTGGATTCGAGAAGTGACACTGGCTTTCAACCAAGTAGGTGCACCCAATATAATAAAAATTGCTTCTAAAACGGTCGCTGGTCCGCTGAGATTTGAACTCGAAAGATTCGTCGAGGGTGTAATCGTCGCCAATTAAGTGGCACGCAATGTCATTCTATGGGCAGATGTACGCGATCATCTAGCTGCCCAATTTCTGAACATTGATGAAAGTGCCGCATTGAGAGACGACTTGGAACGACTCCGCCAGTCGGCCTATGAACCAACAACCCAGTACGCGAGACGTTTACGGGACGTCGCGGACATTGCTTATCCCACCGGGCAACGCAACGTTGATCACTGATCAAAACTGATCATACTGATCAAAACCTTTGCTCGTGAGTTAACATCTGACGAGTTTGCCCGCAAACTTGTCGAGCAGGCCAACCCCGCAAACATCGAGGAAGCAATAACCGCCGTCACTCGGTTTTGCAAGCGACAAGACGTATATACACGCCTCGGCCAACAGAAAGAACCGACGGAAGTTGGCGTGATGAGAGAACGCCCCTCTGAAAACGCGCTGCCGTTGTCGACAATGATTAATTCGTTGTCAGCGGCAGTGACGAAACTGGCAACGAAGGTGGCCAAGATAAAGATCAACAGTCAATCAGAATCGCGAACTCCGACCGCTCTTAGAGACGCCAGACGCCGCCAGGCCCCGATGCACGAGAACGCGCGAAGGAGTCTGCAGCGAGATGACCGACCACGCTCCCGACAGGTGGAATGTTTCAACTGCTGACGAATTGGTCATTATGCACGCCACTGTAGACACCCGCCAGAGACAGCGATCGGGAAACGAAGGCACGTCTTAGAAGTTAGAGGTCAGATAAGCGGGCGCCCGACAGTAAATTTAGTGATATCAGGTATTAAAGTGACCGGGTTGGTCGATATGGGCGCTAGTTGCTCGCTTCTAAGGACGTGACATTTTAGACATGATTGTTAAGCGAACTGATCGTGTACACTATTTAGAAGACAGTGCGCCATTACAAGGCCTAGGTGGTGTGTCTTTGAAGGTGTGTGGAAAAACGCAGATAGCTGTGGCGGGAGTAGCGTCTCCTATTGAGGTAGTGGTTTGTGAGGATTTATCGCATGAAATGATTCTAAGAAATACTTCCTTGAGACAAGGAACGGGTATAATTGATTTGGCAAAGAATGAACTAACGTGGTTTAATCAGAAATGGCCGCTCAGACGGCATGCTAAACAGGGTTACTCAAGTATAGGCCCGATTGCGCCAGAAACTGGTAATGCCCGAATTAACAAGTTGATACAGAGAAATGGTGATGTGTTCTCAGCAAAAGGGGAACGGAATGGTGAATGTCAGACTAGCGCTTTACACATAAAAACTGTTGGCCCTCCAAATTGTCAGAAAGCGTACCGTATGCCATTGAATAAGAGGGGGGTGGTTGAAGAAATGATAGAGGACATGTTACATTTGAATAAGAGGGGGGTGGTTGAAGAAATGATAGAGGACATGTTACATTTGAATAAGAGGGAGGTGGTTGAAGAAATGATAGAGGACATGTTACATTTGAATAAGAGGGGGGTGGTTGAAGAAATGATAGAGGACATGTTACATTTGAATAAGAGGGGGGTGGTTGAAGAAACGATAGAGGACATGTTACATTTGAATAAGAGGGGGGTGGTTGAAGAAATGATAGAGGACATGTTACATTTGAATAAGAGGGAGGTGGTTGAAGAAACGATAGAGGACATGTTACATGATGAAATAATTCGGCCTAGCAATTCACGAGCGATGACCGAGGACAGTCGTAAATATACTCATGAGAGACTTGCCAGAAAAGCGAACGAAAAACAAATTTCCCCTGGAGTTATGTTGTAATTAGAGCAGAAGGTCGAGTATCATTGACAAGCCGCTTGGATCCAGAATGGGTTGTCACGCGTGTTAAGGGTCCTCTTGTATTTTTACACCATCCACGGTCGGGTAAGACTAAAGTTTTGAACATAGAGAAGGTCCGCATTGTTAACCCAGAGCAAAATTGGGATGACTGTCAACCCCGGCCAAAGCGTAAACAACACATACCCAGCAGATATCAACGACAACTGATTCGCTTGCGAAATGACAGGCCAGACGTCCAACAACAGAATGACGGTGACGACACTGGACAATTCCGAGACGGTCTCCGACAGAGGAATGACAGTGATAACACTGCACAGTTACGAGGCGGTCCCCGATAGCTGTATGGCCGACGACGACGACAGCCGCTTAGGCAGAACCTGAGAGCCCCAGACCAGGGTCGTAACTCCCCCTCAGATGACTTGTTAGCCACGCCCCCAGACGACCGACTGAACGTCCAGACACAGCGGAACGTCGACGGACCGTTGCGGGTCAGAACGCTGTCCGGACGGACGCAACTGGCTGCTGACTTATCTGACTCTGACAGCGACATCGAGACGGACCCTGTGATTTCCCACTTCAGAAAGCGATGAAATTTGACTCCGACAGAATTCGTTCAAAAATAAATGCCGATTGGAAGCTATTCATCTAGTGGCGTGTATTACACGTTAATGACTTTGACTGCATTAATGACTGTTGTATTGTCTGCCGATTATGACAGAACAGAGTCAACGAACCACGGTTCTTGCCTGATGGACTATTGGTGACGGGAGGCGACGAGACTCGCAGTCACGTTGCGACTTGGGTTGTTTTAATAACCATTAGCAACCCCGACTAAGATCCCATGGTTACGATCTAAGCTCCAACGATTCAAGCTCCAAAGATTCAAGAAATGAATTACGCGCGGTTCATGAACTAACCAACGAAACGACGGATGCGTGGGACTTGCAAATTTACGACATTGAGCGAACAATGTACGCTTACCATGCCCCAGTACCTAGAGAAAAACGAGGTATTATTAATTTGTTCTGGGTCATTTCAAAAACACTGTTCGGTACAGCTACCGACGCCGATGTTTTGGAGTGCAAACGACAGGTACACCTCTTCTGTTATCAATCAAACGTATGACCAACTAGTCCAAAATCGTAAGCACATTCTAAGCTTACAGCACTATGTAGAGAAGGTGTCGGCTGAGATCCGTTTCATTGAAGTAGTTAATGAAGCAACAGGACAAACTTTTGCAGATTATTGACGCATAGCTAAGAGTAGAGCAGGTGTTAAGCGCTATGGAGTCTGCATGCAGTAACTGGCTTAGACAAGATATGTTCCATAGACAACGAGCCTCGCTTGAGTTAGGATTTTTAACCGAAGCAGACAGGAATTATTAAGGATTTTAACCGGTTTAGTTCACCCACTGTAAATTGGTATTACGAGAATATTCGAGTGTCGCCAACATCTCGAACGGAAAACCAGCTGATTGTTCGTGTTAGACTCCCACTAACGGACACTGTGTCTTATAAAACATATTACATTTGGAGTGGGTCTATTCCGGGTAACTCAAGTAACTATAATGTCCAACTTCAGGTTGCCGCCGACGTAGCCACACACATTTTAACAGGTTGTAAAGTATAGGCCAGTTTGATTTAATTAGTTTTTATGCGCTAATGTTAGTAAGTCATTTGGAAGTTTATTCGATGTATTAAGCCTAGATTAGCAACAGAAAACAGGTTTCTAAAAGTTTATCGTTAAACCACCCAAGTGGATATGGACTAAATCCATATGGTGTCAAGATTGATGATACTGTTTAGACACTTCAGCCTTCCCTTTAATCCTGACATTTGCTAAATTACTCTGACCCGAGTAATTGGGGAACCGAGAAGGAGCCATGGGAACCCTGGATTTGGCGCAGCTCCAAGAGTTCAAAAGTTTAACTTGCAAAATTGGGAAAGGAAGATTGGCAGACGTCATTGTCCAGTGGTTGAGAGGGTGGGTGGATTTAACAAGTTGGCCAATAGTAAAGCGTATTGGGTATTTAAGCAACCACAGCGCCTCTAGTGACGGCGTCTGATTTTGGAAAACTGGGAGTATAAATACCCCGGAGGAGCGTTTACAAGGGGGCGGCAAGACTATGTTAAATTCACACTGGGGTGTGTAGTCATGCTGCATTTTATGCATCCAAATTTTCAGTAAAGGTGGACTTGGCGGACCATACCTGCTTTAGCATTATAATTCAAAATTTCCGGCCAAAATTTTCTTGTTAAATCTTCTAGACTTTAAAAGTCTGTATACATGTTAAGTGATGTTTACATTCACTACTTTTCTTTACGGTTTACAGTGATAGATGTCTTCACTGTTATTTTTATTTTTCATCGTGATTGATTATGTTGCTACTGTGTACGCAGCCGTCTGATGTACAAGATTAAAATCGTTTCGAACCTGGAGAACAATGCGTTGACTACACTTCTGTAGTACTCTATGTACTTATTGGTCGAGTGAGTACAAATACAGTTATAAATCTCGACCTGGCGAGCGCAAAAACGACGGACAATCAAAATATCTTTAATTTGTGAGAAATGTCTCATTGACCATTGAGTGCGGCCCCGAAAAAGACAAAAAGAAGGAGGCATGTATCTTACATTGGCGAGTGACGCCAGCGATTTTTGTCGGCGTAAACTGACTGGCGTACATTGGCTAGCAGCGCCAGCGATTTTTTTCGATGTACACTGACTCGTGAACGCACATTACAACGTACGTTGGCAAGTCGCACATGGCAGAGATTTTTTTTACGTACACTGACTAGCGTATTTTAAAACGTACGTTCACGACGATTACCATCGACGATCTGTTAGAGAGGTATGTGTCTGTCGAACTTATAATTGTGATGTTTCACTACTCTATTGACGCTATGCTGAACGAAACATTGTTTCATTGACATTTGTCATTGGACGAACACGAACAGTGATTTTTTTTGTTTACTTTAATTGGTTTACGAACATTTCAAAATGGATGCGGCACAATTTCAAAACTATACATTAGGACTGGCACAACAAGAAGCCGAAAGACGACACATTCGAACACAACGCGAACAAATTCGAGATTTAATACGTCAGACACAAACGTGCGATGGTTCTACGACAGCCGCTGTACGAAATTGGATCCGAGAGGTTACGTTGGCTTTCAACCAGGTTGGTGCGGACAGTATTATCGAAATTGCCGAAGAGCCGCTATTCTTTGGGTTAGCGTAACCATATGTCCACCCAGTTTCTCAACCCAGATGAATCTGCTGTGTTACGTGATGAACTGGACAAAATTCGTCAATCTGTTTACGAACCAACTGCCCAGTAGGCTCGACGATTTTGAGATATCGCTGATGTGGCCTATCCTACGGCACACCGCAACGCCGACCAGGAACGTCTCCTGATTAAAGCCTTCGCTAGAGGATTGAAATCCAAAGAACTAGCACGAAAACTCGTCGAGCAGTCGCCTGCTACGATAGAAGCAGCATTCGTAGACGTCACACTGTAAGATATATGCCTCCCTCTTCTTGTCTTCTTCGGGGCCGCACGCTTTTGCGCTCGCCAGGTCGAGGTTTATAACTAAATGTGTACTCACTCGACCAATGAGTACATAGAGTACTACAGAAGTGTAGTCAACGCATTGTTCTCCAGGTTCGAAACGATTTTAATCTTGTACATCAGACGGCTACGTACATAGTAGCAATATAATCACTCACGATGACAAATAAAAAAAACAGTGAAGACATCTATCACTGTAAACCGTAAAGAAAAGTAGTGAATGTAAACATCACTCAAAATGTATACAGATTCTTAAAATCTAGAAGATTTGACAAGAAAATTCTGGCCGGAAATTTTGAATTTTAATGCTAAAGCAGGTATGGCCCGCCAGGACCACCCTTACTGAAAATTTGGATGCCTAAAATGCAGCATGACTACACACCTAAGTGTGAATTTAAAATAGTCTTGCCGCCCCCTTGTAAACGCTCCTCCGGGGTATTTATACTCCCAGTTTTCCAAAATCAGACGCCGTCACTAGAGGCGCTGTGGTTGCTTAAATACCCAATACGCTTTACTATTGGCCAACTTGTTAAATCCACCCACCCTCTCAACCACTGGACAATGACGTCTGCCAATCTTCCTTTCCCAATTTTGCAAGTTAAACTTTTGAACTCTTGGAGCTGCGCCAATTCCAGAGTTCCCAAGGCTCCTTCTCGGTTCCCCAATTACGTTGACCCTCGGGTCAGAGCAACAAATGTCAGGATTAAATGGAAGGCTGAAGTGTCTAAACAGTACCATCAATCTTTGACACCATATGGATTGTGTCCATATCCACTTGGGTGGTTTAATTATAAACCTTTAGAAACCTGTTTTTGTGTTGTTAATCTAGGCTTAACACATCGAATAAACTTCCAAATGACTTACTAAACATTAACGCATAAAAACTAATTAACATCAAACTGGCCTATACTTTACAACACGATTCTGTAAGCGACAGGACGCTTACACACGCCTCGGACGGGACGAGCAGCCGATGGAAGTTGGCATGATGGGGAAGCCGGCCTCCGATTCCACTCCGCCATTAATCAAAATGGTTGATTCCCTTTCGTCGACAGTGGAGAAGCTGGCCACGAAAATCGCCAAGATCGAAGCGCGCAGCCTTGCCTCCCGTGATGCGTCCACTCATGCGACTAACGACCGTCGTAACGGCACACCTGTCAACACGAACACCCGCCGTGTTCCCAGAGACGACACCAGCACAAGACGCCAGCTGCTTTGTTTCAACTGCGGCAAGCCAAGACACTATGCTAAGGAATGTCATCGCCGTTATTCACAACGCAGGTTGTCGGGAAACGGGCATTCGTCTTAGATCATAAAGGTCAGGTAAGCGGGCAGCCTACGGTCAACCTTATTCTATCTGGTATCAAGGTGACTGCCCTTGTTGACACAGGCGCCTCTTGTACTCTTCTATGACGATACATTTTTGACCTTATTGTAAGGAGAACGCATCGTGCATGTTTACTGGAGCATCCTGGACCAATGCAAGGTTTAGGTGGAGTGTCACTTAAAGTATGTGGTAAAACACAGGTTGCTATATCAGGCATTATTTCTCCTGTTGAGGTAGTAGTGTGCGACGAATTACCACACGAAATGATATTGGGTGATCCTTCTTTGCGAAAAGGGAGAGGTGTGATCGATTTAACAAGAAATGTATTTACCTGGTTTTCCCAGAAATGGCCTTTAAGATGTCATTTACAAGATGGTTATACAAGCATTGGTCCAATTGCGCCCGAAACAGGCAGTATGGAAATTAACCATTTAATCCAACAAAATTCTGATTGTTTCTCTAAATGCTAGATGATGACATTATATACCCAAATAATTCAGAGTATTCTAGCCCTATTTTGTTGGTACCAAAGAAAGACGGCGAGTCTTGTCTGTGCGTTGATTACCGCAAACTAAATGAGGTAACCCAGAAAGATGCTTACCCGTTGCCACACATTCAAGAAATCTTTGATTTAATAGGCGGGAGCACTATCTACTTAACGTTAGATTTAAAGGCAGGTTATTATCAAATGCCTGTGAACGAGGAAGATAAACATAAAACTGCTTTCCGCTGTTACTTAAGTCATTATGCCTTTAGCAAGGTCCCGTTTGGTCTTAAATCAGCTCAAAATTTATTTCAAAGAGAAATGAATAAGAACTTGGCTGATATGATTGGCAAGTGTGTATTTGTATACATCGACGATATTCTGGTGTATAGCAAAACTGAACAAGATCATGTAAAACACTTGCAACTCGTCTTTGACAAACTTAGGGATGCCGGATTTAAACTTAAGCCGACAAAATGTGCATTTGGTTTACCAGAAGTAAAACTGTTAGGCTATGTTCTTAATGCTGACGGAATTACAACAGATCCGGATAAAGTTGACGTCATCGCTAAACTGAAGCCACCAACTACAGTCAAAGAAGTTAGATCGATGCTTGGCTTGTGTAATTACTACAGGAACAGCTTACCAAATTATGCGACAGTAGCTGAACCATTAATTGCTTTGACACGTCAACACGTTAGATTTTCGTGGGACGACGACAAACAAGCAGCGTTTGACGAATTGAAACGGTTACTGACGTCATCACACGTGATGGTGGCTCCTGACATGAATCGACCGTACCGACGTTATACCGATGCATGTGATTACGCGATTGGCGGGATACTAGTCCAGGAATCTGATGACTGGCTAGAGAAAGTAATCAAGTACGTTAGTCATACTTTGTCTAACACACAACGTAAATGGCCGACGATCGAGAAGGAAGCATATGCCGTTGTATTCTGTATTGAGAAATTACGAGCATACTCGTTTGGGTCTCAGTTTCATGTGTACACCGACCATAAACCTTTGTTGAGTCTGTTCACGAAAGCGTTGAATAACACGAAAATACAAAGATGGGGCATTCTTCTAGCTGAATTTGGAGCAACAATTTCTTATCGATCCGGTCGACACAACATTCGCGCTGATATGTTATCTCGTATAAAACATACCACGAATAACAATGTTACTGTGATAGACACAGAAGATATTTTTTACCCGGAACTGATGACCAATGACGATGACATAACGGACATACTGCCACTACTCCATGACGGACTAGATTTGAAAGCAGTAGCACAGGATCAACGCTGCGAATTTCCTGAATTATGGAAATTAGCCAAAACCGATGATGACTATGAGATTTTAAACGGTGTTTTATACAGTCTGAAATCCACCTACCTACACACGCCTTTATATCCTCGTTTAGTTCTCCCTACAGACTATCGAGAAGCTGTTATTTCACGCGCACATCAAGAATGTGGCCATTTGTCCGTCTGGAAGACTGTACGTCGAATAACAGAAGCCTATGTGTGGAAAGGTTTACGTAAAGATGTCCGGGCACAATTACGTAATTGCGCAGTTTGTCTAACAAATAACCGACATTTTCAAAGCCATGCTATGGGAGCCATGCCGATTGCATCATACCCCATCCAAATTATAGGTGCCGATTTAATCGGACCGCTAGTGGAGTCACCCACATGGAACCGCTACATTCTCACAATCATTGATTTTTGTACTGGTTGGGCCGAAGCTTTCCCCTTACCTAACAAAACTAATGAAAGTGTTTGGAACGCCTTTGCAAACGGATTCATATGCCGTCATGGCGTACCGGAAGTGATTATTACAGATAACGCAAAAGAATTTACAGCTTTTGAATTCGAACGATATCTCAGTCAAATCGGAATTGAGCACCGCACAACAACCCCAGTATATCCACTATCAAATGGCAACATTGAGATATTACTTTCCAGTTGGGAAAGTGTTTTGAACGACGCCTTACTTGCGTACCGCGCATCTGTCTCCACAACCACCGGTTATACACCGTATTTCTTAATGACTGGCCGACACATTCGTATGCCACTACAAAAGGCACTTCGAATTTCTAATAACCAAACTTTTGGTAATCGACTCGATGAATTGGCTCGAGCTTTGAAAATAGCACGTGCCATGACTGAAGATAGTCGTAAACACAACAGAGAAAGTTTAGCCAGGATAGCTAACGCCCGTTAAATTTCACCTGGAGATTCGGTGATTATTAAATCGGAAGCGAGAGTGACTCTAACATCTAGGTGGGACCCACACTGGACAGTAACCCGAGTAAGGGGCCAGTTATTTCTCTCCACCACCAACAGACAGGGAAAACCAAAGTGCTAAACTAAAATGTCGAATCGTTAACCCCGAACAAAATTGGGACTCGTGCAATCCGCGGCCAATTCGTCATCAGGTTCCTGGCACTACTCGCAGACGACTTGCTGCCCATACTGACAGTAACGACAGACCGATGAACTTTGACATTGACCCTAAACAAATTCGAGACGGTCCCTCTATGAAGCCTGGTCAGGTCACACGTAAACGACTTAAGCGACGTAAGCGAGAACGCAACCGTTTTTTCAAACAAAAAAGGTTGAGCATTCCTCCAGACATGCCATACATGGAGGTAAAGGACCGGGTGACAGAGCTTTTCCCTTGCCTCTGGAATACAGTTTTCGCATTTGCAAAGCTGGCACCCAATGGGCTATTTGCCACGATGAGCCCTGAACCTCGTACAGCACGGCACATCAAAAACTGGATATTCCCAGCAGCCGCATCAACTCCAGCAAGAGGTCAACGTTCAAAAATTTTGACCATTCCACAGGTGAGCCAGCCACAACAGAAACACAACATTTAGACAAGTACAATATCATGTTAAAAAACATCAAACTCCATAAAACAACACTTTTTCTCCAGGTCACATTCTCAGTGCAAGACATATAATGTTAAACAATGACATACATATAATGCAGTAATAATATGTAGGGCCAAACCAACTTGGGCTATTGGCTTCAAGGGTTTACATTCTTTCCTCACATATTTAGAGATAACATACAGTTGAGCATAACAGCTTCCCAGCCAGTACATCACATTTTAATTACTTACATAAACAGCATTTAAAACCTTACTGAAAATGTTGTAAAATGCCATATATATATATATATATATATATATATATATATATATATATATATATATATATATATATATTAATTATATAATTGGGACCACTTGCGTTCTGCAGAAACAACCGCCATGCCAGCCACTGTCAACGCAGCAACCGCCATGCCAGCCACTGTCAATGCAGCAACCGCCATGCCAGCCACTGTCAAAACAGCAACCACCATGCCAGGCACTGTCAATGAAACAACCGCCATGCCAGCCACTGTCAACGCAGCAACCGCCATGCCAACCACTGTCAACGAAACAACCACCATGCCAGCCACTGTCAACGCAGCAACCGCCATGCCAGCCACTGTCAATGCAGCAACCGCCATGCCAGCCACTGTCAAAACAGCAACCACCATGCCAGGCACTGTCAATGAAACAACCGCCATGCCAGCCACTGTCAACGCAGCAACCGCCATGCCAGCAACCGTCAACGCAGCAACCGCCATGCCAGCCACTGTCAACGAAACAACCACCATGCCAGCCACTGTCAACGCAGCAACAGCAGTGCCAGTCACAGGGAACCACTGGGACATCGCAGACGCCTTGCCAGTGATTGAACCACATCTTCGGAGGATATCCAACCATCACGATGAGACTCCCTTACAACAGTTGTTCCATATTCTAGGTTAGTTATTTTGCTTTAGCACTATGCTGTATAATTAATTAATTAACTCTGCCTGGAAAATGCTCTTTGAGAATTTCCTGCCGGTCCCAAGCCCGGATAAAAGAGGAGGGTTGGGCGTGGGGCCAGCGACCCCACCCCGTAAAAACAGCCTAGCTACGGAAACTGAAACAAGGGAGAAAACTGCACCGGGCGGTAGGAGAGAAGCAGTACAGGCAACTGGACTTATGAAGGATGGGGACCAAACCCGCAAGGAAGTCTTCACCCCGATGGCGGATCTCCTTACACCCAAAACTTTTATCAACATCGGATGCTGGAATGTGAGAACACTCTATCAGACAGGAAGACTGGCAGAGGTTCTCCAGGAAATGCACCAATACAAAATCAGCCTTCTAGGTATCATGGAGGCTAGATGGACTGGAGCTGGAAAACGACAACTGGCGACAGGAGACACCATACTGTGGTCAGGCAGAGAGGACAACCAGCATAGACAGGGAGTAGCCCTGATCATCCAGAGAAAGGTAACACTCTTCTTGAATGGAAACCAATAACTGAACGATTTCTTTATGCTAGATTTAAGTCCAGATTTATCAAACTCTCAGTGGTAACCTGTTACGCACATACAGAGGAAGCAGAAAAAGAAGAAAAAGATAACTTCTATGACAGTCTTCAGTAAATTTTGGAAGACATCCCCAAACACGACGTACTAGTGGTTCTTGGAGATTTCAATGCACGAGTTGGGAGCGACAACACTAACAGGGAAAGGATCATGGGCAAACACGGAACAGGTACAATGACTGATAACGGCAGCAGATTGTGTGACATATGTGGGGAGAATGGCCTCGTGATTGGAGGGACACTCTTCCAACATAAGACAATACATAAGCTGACATGGAGATCCCCAGACGGCAGAACTGAGAGTCAAATAGATCACATCCTTGTTAATGGAAAATGGAGACGCTCTCTACAAGACGTCAACACAAGGAGACTAGCTGATGCTGGCAGCGACCACGACCTGTTGATAGGAAAACTTGCACTGAAACTGAGAAAGGCAAAGGTAGGAGAGAAGAAGAAAGAGCGATTTGATACCACCAAGCTACAAAACCCAGAAACCAAGCAACAGTTCACAATTGCTCTGAAGAACAGTTTTGATATTCTGCAGGAGGAAACAGAGATGACTATACACAGTTTCAACATGGCCATGGAGCTAGCAGGGAAAGCAGTGCTAGGCCACAGAAGAGCAAAGAAAGAGCTGTGGATTTCCACATCAACTTGGAACAAAATAGACCAAAGGAAAGGAATAAAGAAAAATCTGCTCACCACAAAGTCCCCAAGACTCAAAGAAAGACTTTCAAGAGAATACTCACAAAAAGACAAAGAAGCAAAACGGAGTACCAGAGTAGACAAACGAACTTACATTGAAAACCTCGCAGAAGACGCAGAAGCAGCAGCAAGAAGAAAGGATATGAAGTCACTCTACCAAGTAACCAAGAAGCAGAAAGGAGATACAGGTACAAACCAGAATCTCCCATTGAAAGATGCAGATGGAAAGATAATCACAGTCGAGAAAGAGAAGATAGAGAGATGGAAGGAGCATTTCCAACAGGTTCTCAATCGTGCAGATCCACCCAGACTTGCAGACATCCCGGAGGCAGCAGATGACCTTGAAATCACCCTCGACCAAATCACTGAAGCAGAAGTCAGAGAAGCCATTAAAGCCCAGAAGAATGGAAAAGCACCAGGAAGCGACAGCGTCTGCGCAGAAATGCTGAAAGCAGATGAAAAAGAAACACCCAGAATCCTCTGCCAGATCTTCCAGAGAATATGGGATGAAGAAAACACACCAGATGATTGGAAGACAGGCACAATTATCAAGCTACCAAAGAAGGGCGACTTGGGGAACTGTAACAACTGGCGGGGCATAACCTTGTTATCAATGACATGCAAGATTTTCAGCCGCATAATCCTGAAGAGAATATCAGCAGCTACAGATACAATCCTCCGCCAGGAACAAGCCGGTTTCAGAAGAGGAAAGTCATGCATCGACCACATTTTCACGCTACGGCAGATTTTGGAACAAAGCACGGAATGGAACAGTACGATCTACATTGCCTTCATTGACTTTGAAAAGGCCTTTGACAGCCTTCACAGAGAATCCCTGTGGAGAATATTACGTCACTACGGGATCCCACAGAAGATGGTAAATGTGATCAAGATACTTTACACAGACGTCCAGTGTCAACTCGCCTGTAACATTCACATGTCAGACAGCTTTAGCGTAAAATCTGGAGTAAAACAGGGATGCATTCTCTCACCATTTCTTTTCACCCTTGCCATCGACTGGCTGATGATAGAAACCACCAAAAATGGAAACAGAGGAATCAGATGGACACTTACCTCGATCTTGGAAGACCTGGACTATGCAGATGACATTGGACTGCTGTCTAACAGGCACAAGGACATGCAAGAAAAGATGGACAAACTCACAAGAACAGCACCACAGATTGGGTTAAAGCTCAACACAGCAAAAACCAAACTGATGAGGATCAACAACAAGACAGATAACCCCATCACCATAAACAACATAAACAACAGTGAGGCTTTGGAAGACGTTCAGGACTTTGCATACCTGGGAAGCAAAATCACAACAGATGGAGACTCTGCAAAAGATGCCACGGCTAGGATCAGAAAGGCAAGTCAGACCTTCGCTATGCTGAAGCCCATCTGGAAATCCAAGCAACTGAGATTGGAAACAAAACTGAGACTGTACAATAGTAATGTTCTCAGTGTACTTCTCTACGGCTCCGAGTGCTGGAAACTGACAGCCAAGCTAGCACACAAGCTTGAAACCTTCCAAAACAAGTGTCTACGGAAGATCCTAGGAGTATTTTGGCCCAACACCATCACTAATGAAGAGCTGCACCGCAAAACAGATGCAACAGCCTTGGCCACACAGATAAAGAAGAGACGATGGAGATGGCTTGGACACGTGTGCCGAATGTCACCTGGCGCACTGCCCAAGACAGCCTTACGCTGGACAGCAGATGGAAAAAGGAGACGTGGTCGCCCAAAAGAAATATGGAGACGTACAGTGGTGAAGGAGATGAAAGAATGCGGCCTGACATGGAACAACATCACCAAATGGGCTGCAGACCGACAGCAGTGGCGCTCTCTTGTCGATGCCTTATGTGCCACCGGGCACGAAGAGGACTAAGTAAAAGTAAGTATAATTGTAGTTTTTCTGTATGTTAACATTTATAAAGTGGTAACAGTAATGTAACACTAGTGCTGTAATTCTGCGTCATTATGTTGTAGAGTAATGTCATGTAAATTAATTGTGTGTAAAATGCAGATTAAGTTAAAATTGTTATTTACAACTGTTATGTCTAATGGTATTTCAGCTGATTTGTGTCATTTGGAGGGACTGACGTTAAGTGTAGGAATTGTGTTTCATTATAACATTTGTAGACAGATGATAGCTTATTTAAAAAAGTAATGTTTAAACAATAAGTATTACTGTATCATAACACTGTAAATTTTAAAACGCTTCATAATAAAGTTCATTTGATGGACAAGTTTTGTAGAAATGTTGTTATAACTATGCATAAAATTTAAAATATCTTACAGTATTGAATCGAGCCGCCCCATGCAACGATCGTTATTTCTACGTAATATATATCATTACGATGGACTCTAAAATTATAATGGATTATCCAAGTAAAAGACGTTGCATATACGATAATATTAGTAGTTTGATAATGTCAGGAAATCCTTTTATTTCACGTGGTATAAATGTATTATAAAGGTAGTGACAACGCGCCAAACATGTCTGGAAACGGCATAATAATGTCAGAAAAATTGTAGGAAGATAATATAATTATAAGTAATATCGCTACGTTGTTGCTACGTACTGGCACAACGTAGTTGGAGTACGTGGACACGACGTAATATCGTTACGTCTTTGCTACGTACTGGCACAACGTAGTTGCAGTACGTGGACACTACGTAAGTAGAACGTAATACTGTTACGTTGTTGTTACGTATTGTCACAACGTAGATAGACTACGTTGACACAACGTTAATAAAACGCAATTCCTGACGTTACCAAACCATTACCTTCATACAACGTTGTATATACGTAGTGTGTTTGCTGGGATGCAATATTGTACATTATTGAGTCGATTACTGGAGTATATAGCAGTTATCACAATATATAATACAACGTTTTATTTTACAAACACTTATTTCTGGCCTACATCATTCCCTCAAACAGGCCGAGATCTCTGACTAGACAAGAAGAAGCTTTATCTAACGTCGGTTTTTACAGAAAATTACAGGCCGAGATCACTGCCGCACAGGCCGGGTTCACTGTCGGACACTTGTTTCTGGCCAACATCACGCCCTCAAACAGGCTGAGTTCACCGGCAACGTTCTATTTATATCTGCGCAGCTAGCCAAGTTAAGAGGCGACTGACGTCACTTATATAAAACATACATTTATCTTATTTAAAATACGAAATATGAAAGCAGTAAGCTCAATAGCATTGTAACTTGCATGCGTTAGCGTGCGTTGGATACAGAAAATAAAACGTGGATTTTGTCGGGAGGATATGATGTACGTACTAGCTGGCGATGTATTGAGTGACCCCCCCCCCTCATGGGCACAACTCCAGAAAAGTGGGGTGACTGACGTCACTGCAAAACAGGACAGCTATTTCGGGACCGTGAGGGAAGCGCGTCGCGACCGTTGACCAATCCCATGCGCGCTTCACTGACACGAACGGCGCGACGCGGAGCGGTGACTGACCAATCACATGCGCGCTTCACTGACATGGATGGCGCTTCATAGATATGACCCGCCCCGCGAGGACCGACAGCCGAACCCCAGGCTTACCCGACCCCCGACAGACAGATCGCTCCGCCCCAAGACACGGTCTGTAACTGCTCGCGAAGCAGCGGCCAGATTCGACAGTGCCAGTGAGTCATTATCGAAGACGAAGTATTTCAGAAAGCGACGCGACTTAGCGCCGACTGAGACAGAAATAAAGCGACAGAAATGCGCAGCTATAGCGCTCTGTGTGTATTTCACACACTAATGGCAATTGCAAAGTCGACTGAATACGTCCATATGGACGTACGCTTTATAAACCGTATCTGCTTAACATATTCCTTTTAACAGGCGGTGATGAAATCACATTGTAAGGTTTGGTCAGCCTAAAATTGTAAGAACAGAGATAGTGGTCATTGCAGACATATTTAATCAATAATTTGACGTTAGCATAAAGAAAACCCAAGTTGATACAACTTATGTAAGGCAAGCTAGTTTCTGGCCAGTTTGCAGCTTTGCTTATTGTTTAGTATACACAGTAGGGAGGGGTAGAGTCGCCCCGACTGTAATAATAACTGGACTGTCAAACGGGAGAAATGTTTACCCGATTTAGAATGCAGGCCATAAGAAACTGGTTTAGTTGGCAACTGACAGTCCCCAAGGACACAAGAAGGTCTCCCAGTTCTGGGAGGTTCCGAAGGTGACCCGATACCTTGCATACAACGGTCATTTCCAGCATGTACGGGGATGACGGTTGTATATGGACATCGGCCAATAACGGCTTTCTCGATTTCCTAAAATGGTTAACCGCGCCTCCACTGAGGCGGGGTTCTTCTGAAAGCTCTGGTATAAATAGGCCAGAAATAGACTCATAAAGCAACGGGTGCGCGCGATCTAAATTACCACGCACCTCGTTCAATTTGGACTCAAAATTATCGGCAAGGATGGGCCACGCCGGCCCATACCTACCTTACCATTAGAAAACTAAATTTATTGAAGACTTTTAAATGTTAAATGGACGACACAAGAACAGTGGTAGAGAGACCAGTCTATGTTGTACGATCTACACTTCTGCGTTAATAAAATCTTGCGAACCTGGAAGATGCGTTCACGGCTTATTATACCGATCTGATCGTCTGCGGTATTATCAGTAAGCAGCTAGACGATCTGGCGAGCGACAAAGACAATTACTACACAACTGTGAGTATTCTCAACGAATGCACGCGCCCTTAAGAGAAGCGAGAATTTTACACTGGCGAGACGCACCAGCGATTTTTTTTAACGCACAAGACTGTTAAAACGTACACTGGCGAGACGCACGACCGGTTTTTTTTTAACGCACAATGCTTTTAAACGTACACTGGCGAGAGGCACCAGCGATTTTTTTTTTTAACGTTCAAGGCTGTTAAAACGTACACTGACTAGTGTCCAGAGACTTTCCAAAGAACCATTGACGTTGTGTGCACTGTCACGACGATGACGAACCACCACCGAATAACAGAATGTAAAGTACGTCGTTTCAACGTACCGTATGGCACACCAACTACGATTTTTTTTTACTTATAACTTCGTTCAGACGTACATTGGCGCTGAGCCAACGTGAAACTGACAGTGATGACTGACTCCATGATTGACTTTTACTACGTAAAACGTGTATTTGCTGCGTGACGATCAAAGCACACACACACGATGGATCCAGCACAATTTCAAAACTATACGATCGGACTTGTTCAGCAGGAAACGGAACGTCGTGCTATCCAAACCACCCATGAACAAATACGTGATTTAATCAGACAAACACATACTTGTGATGGTTCCTCTACATCGGCAGTACGTAATTGGATCCGTGAAGTTACTTTAGCTTTTAATCAAGTCGGTGCAGCCAGCATCATCGAAATAGCGGCTAAAACTGTCTCTGGTCCGCTCCGATTTGAGTTGGAACGTTTCATCGAAAGAACAATAGCGGCAAATCAAATCGGCCGAGCCGCCATTCCATGGCCAGACTTCCGTGATCATTTGGCTAGCAACTTTCTTAAGATCGACGAAACCGCAGCATTACGTGACGAACTTGACAAGGTGCGTCAGAGCGCGTACGAACCAACGCAACAGTTTGTCCGACGCTTCCGAGACATTAGTGACATTTGCTACCCAAGCGGCTTACGAAATCCCGACCAAGAATCCGTTCTGATCCGTACATTTGCCCGAGGGTTAACATCTGATAGCCTCGCACGACAGCTGATCGAACAGGCAGCGCCTGCTTCGCTTGACGAAGCGATTAGATCAACTATACGGTTCTGTGAACGTAATGACGCGTATAGCCGCCTGGGACGACACGAATCGCCGATGGAAATAGGAGCCGCCAACGTCTCCAGCTGCAAGACAACGGACCCCCTGGTTGCGATGGTCGACTCACTGGCTTCCATGGTTCAAAAGCTGGCAACGAAGCTGGCGAAGATCGAGGCCAGACACGACCCACGCCCCCCGCCGACAACCACCCGTCGCTACATGCCGACGCCTGGCAGTGAGAACGACAGACGCGAGCCTCGTGACGCCGCCCGCCGGACGATATCGTGTTTCCATTGTGGGAAACTTGGACATTATGCTCGTGTTTGTCGACTGCGCAACATACATTCTCAGCCGTCGGGAAACGGGGTTGCGCCTCAGGTGTCACAAGCGAGGTAAGTATGGCAGGCCGTTAGGGCCATAAACGCGAAGATAGTTACGCGTTGAATTAGATAGTAACGCGTTGATATATCAACCAATGACAACGCGAAGATAGTTACGCGTTGATATACCAACCAATGAAAACGCGAAGATAGTTACGCGTTGAATTAAATAGTAACGCGTTGATATACCAACCAATGAAAACGCGAAGATAGTTACGCGTTGATATACCAACCAATGAAAACGCGAAGATAGTTACGCGTTGAATTAAATAGTAACGCGTTGATATACCAACCAATGAAAACGCGAAGATAGTTACGCGTTGAATTAAATAGTAACGCGTTGATATATCAACCAATGACAACGCGAAGATAGTTACGCGTTGAATTAAATAGTAACGCGTTGATATATCAACCAATGACAACTCGTTTAGCTACGCATCAGATGGTGAACCAATGCAAGTTAGTCTTAGTTACGCATCATGAACAACAAACGGCGGTAATTTACAGTAACACGTACGAAAATAGGTGGCAACATACTGCCCAATGTAAGCATACAACGTTGGAAAACATACACAAATGGCTATCGTTTGTTGCTGTCTTTATTCAATGTAACATATGGGTGTTGTACGTTTCATGTGAATAATCGTTATCTTAAAAAACATTAGACCCCACAATTCAAGCTATGTTTCATATTAAAGTTATTATGTTTCATATTCGTATTCTCTGTTTGTTTTATATGGTTTCAAGTCATTCAAACAATGGAATGCATTGAAGTGAATATCACTTTACTTGAAACTGATATCCTGTGCTCAGACCGGGCACGCCTTGACAGTTTGGTATGCAAGAAATGAAAAATTGTTCGCTGGTCAGTAAGGGTCTACCAGCCTCCAACGGAAATTCTGAATTGGTGAAAAGTGAATAACTCAGCGATGGATATTGGGCGATTGCAGACTTTAGTCAACCGAGCGCATACCATCGTTCGAAACCTCCAAAGTGAGAATGAAAACACGCCGGCCGGAGCTACCGTCCGTAATGGGAATGTTGTAGAAGCGTAAGTAGGCCTAGCTAGGCTTGTTATAGTAGACCTGTCTACATATTCTTTATTGACGACGATCACGATGTTACAGTTACCAGTTTAATTCTATTCTAGACTTGTATTGACCCCCTATACTCCACAACCAAGCATTCGAACGCCAATTATTTCAGCGTTAGTTCATGGAAACCATGTATGGGTGTACAACACACTCATACACATGTGTACGTGCATGCGTGCGTGCGTGCGTGCGTGTGCGTCATTACCATATAACGGAATATTGCCATTTGTGCCTTGTGGAGCTAAAATATCGTGTCGCTGCCCGAGTGTGGCAACGGCCCGTATGGTTTACCGGCATAAATACTGATTCATAGTATCATATAGTGTAATTATTGTACTGCCGCACTGCTTTGGTTGTCTTTTTCCACTATTCCCTAGTTATCGGTGGACACCCTTATCTAGGGCATGCAGCGTCATAATTACCCAGCAGACATTGCATGCACGAAGTTGGTGAACGCCGGCAATGGCTGATAAACGTTATCGCGTTGCGTACTATAAAGTCAATTTTTTCTAGATTTCAGCGATTCCGAAACATTCCACCAGCTAGGACCAGGACTGGTCAAATTAATCGTGGCCGGAAAACGTGGACAGTTTCTGTTGTTGTTGTTGCGGCAGGAACAGGAAACATACGTTTCCGAAGGAAACGACACCGAGTCGGAGAAGCAGGTTTGATAATAAAGACATTATTTGTCGTTTCATCTTAGTTCCGCTGTACTGTACTGGTTATTTTTTGGTGCACAAAGAATGGATAGTTTGTCGGAGTTAGTTAGCATTAAGCAATGACTTAACTTATAGGATTAAATCAAGTTTATCCATTGTCTAAAATTGTAATTACTTGCTAAGAACAACACTGTTTTTTTATATTCAGAGTCAGTGACAGTGACAGTGTTTAATCATGAAGCACAAATTGCAGTTTAGTCACAATGTAGTGTATGTTTTACAGTGTAAACTGTGCACTAAACACAGTGTCACAGATGAAGTATGCCAGTAAATGAAGGCTAAGCTTATTACTGATTAAACAAAAACTGCTTTTGGCAACAATATTACATTATAAAATGTGTGTATTACAGATCCGACGTATGCACAAACTAAGATTAAATTTACTTTGAATGCGAGCCAAGACAGCTTTGTGGAGCAGCTGAAGGCGGCATTCCCACAGATTCAAGGGGCATTTGAGTTGTGCAGGTATCTTCAAACATTATGTGATAGCATTATGAATCATATTTAAGTAATTCAGTTGTTTAGTTGAAGATGCTACGTTAGATATAAGAAATACACGTATTTGACTACCATGCAAATTTAATTAATAATGTTGCAATCAGTATCCGTGGCCTTATGCGCCAACTACAGTATGAAGAGGATAAGACTAGTGAGTATGTAACCAATATTTAGCATAACATGCAACTTCAGAAGAGTTAAACATGCATGTTACTAAGTAGGTGGCAGTAAGCATATGTTAAACTGGTGCACGCCTAGTTGCATGTAAGCTTTGTTCAGGTTAAAATGACTCAATGAAGTACTCAAGTACTAACGTAGCATCTTACTATCCTTCTTGCATTTAATTAACATTGCAGGTGCTGTCCAGCATCTGAAGGGCTCAGGTTGGTGACACTGCCACCAAATATTGACAATCCACAGAGGATTAAGGAATGGGGTGGAATGAAGAGATCTAGTCTGTATGTGAGGTTATTGCCAGTAAGTTAACGTACTGTAATTGTCTGGTATACATACAAACAAACATAATTGTCTGTTAGTAAATAGTGTTCACTAACAATGGTATGTGGTGTAAATAACACCAATAATAATTGTCATTTATGTTTCTTTAATATCAACAACAATCACAATCATCAGTTGCTAGCTGTTTCATTCACAGTTTATGTATCTGTCAGAAAGACAATGGTTGAGAAAGTGTCAAATTCAATCACATAGTTTTAAACATAAAAAGTTATTCATATAAATTACACTGACATTCCATGCTTTTCATATATTTTTCATTTATTTATTTTCAACAGCGACCAGGGCCATCAGCTGAAGAAGTCACTCCTGTGGCATCTACTTCCACAGCAGGTGATGTGTTTGAAGAATCACAACAGGTGAGAAATTGTCAAAATTAGTTTTTATATGTATACTTGTATAGCATGTGTGTAAATGTCTTCATGTACATATATGATATCCACATATGCACAGCTGTTGTCACTTTGTGCATATGTTTAAGTACCTAACTTTGTCTTGCAGTATTCAGAATCAGTAAGTGTTGTTACTTGATATTTGTCATATAGTTAAATATAATTTTTTTACATAACTTTTTCATTGGTTGTTCAAAGCCATCAGATGAAGAAGTCCCTCCTGTGGCATCTACGTCCACTGCAGGTGATGTATCTGCTGCGGCACACCAGGTGAGAAATAATAAGGTTACCTTGTAAATATGGTCATCGTGGGATATTCCCAAATGATATCCATAACAGTAAAATATCGGACATTAGTCCTGCTAATACGGTCACCTCACTAATCAGATCACTTTGGCCCAGTCCTGAGGGTGACAAAGGAGAGCGTATTCTTCAAATTGTTTTGTATATTCTTACAAAAAACTCCCTATGGCCATGTGCAGGTAGATGTATTCAAGTGACAAACCAATTTTCAATGCATTTCATGGATACCAAGGTACAAGAAACACCTTGAAAAACCAAAATGGCCACCATTTCCATGGGAACGACCCACAATAAAACAAATCTCCCAGTTTTACTTTTTAATTATTCACATTCCCCGAGACATTCAGCCTTCTAAGTTAATAAATAGAGTAAAAAAATAATAACCAGGTCTCCCCTAAACATGCTAATGAATGCATAACCTGTGCATATAAAATTAAGGAAAATGATACGGTCATTTATATATAGAATACATTTTATAACACATTGTAGGCAATATTTTCTCCCAATCAAAATATCATAATAGCAATGTGTTCTTTGTGTTTGTTAGGTATTTCTGGATGCAGACTACAATGATTTTCAGATGCCTTCTATCATCCACCATCGCTACCGGAGAAGAAATACGAGCACTGCCACTATAACAGTATGTATTAAAGTTCTACCAAGTTAAACATTATTTGGTTCTGCTCAGTGTATAACAAAACATAAGTGAATGTTTGTTACATAATATAAACATTGTTTTTGAAGTTATTCGTAGAAACTACGTACATTTAAATACTGTATTTGTTAGTTTTTCATTTATTTATTTTCAACAGCAACCAGAGCCATCAGCTGAAGAAGTCACTCCTGTGGCGTCTACTTCAACTGCAGGTGATGTGTCTGATGAAGCGCAACGGGTGAGAAATTGTCAAATTTGTTTTTGTGTACTTGTATAGCATGTGTAAATGTCTTCATGTACATATATGATATGCACAGTTGTTGTCACTTTGTGCATATGTTTAAGTACATAACTTTGTCTTGCAGTATGCAGAAACAGTAAGTGTTGTTACTTGATATTTGTCATATATTTAAATATAATTTTTTTCACATAAATTTTCTTGGTTTGTTCAAAGCCATCAGATGAAGAAATCCCTCCTGTGGCATCTACGTCCACTGCAGGTGGTGTATCTGCTGAGGCACACCAGGTGAGAAATTGTCAAAATTAATTTATGTGTACAGTCGACTAGCCAATGACAAAGGAGAGTGTATTCTTCAAATTTGTTTGTATATTCTTGGACAAAACTCCCTATGGCCATGTGCAGGTAGATGTATTCAAGTGACAAACCAATTTTCAATGCATTTCATGGATACCAAGGTACAAGAAACACCTTGAAAAACCAAAATGGCCACCATTTCCATGGGAACGACCCACAATAAAACAAATCTCCCAGTTTTACTTTTTAATTATTCACATTCCCCGAGACATTCAGCTTTCTAAGTTAAAAAATAAAGTAAAAAAATAATAACTAGGTCTCCCGTAAACATGCTTATGAATGCATAACCTGTGCATATAAATTAAGGGAAATTATACGGTCATTTATATATAGAATACATTTTATAACACATTGTAGGCAATATTTTCTCCCAATCAAAACGTCATAATAGCAATGTGTTTTTTGTGTTTGTTAGGTATTTCTGAATGCAGACTACAATGATTTTTAGATGCCTTCTATCATCCACCATCGCTACCGGAGAAGAAATACGAGCACTGCCACTATAACAGTATGTATTAAAGTTCTACTAAGTTAAACATTATTTGGTTCTGCTCAGTGTATAACAAAACATAACTGAATGTTTGTTACATCATATAAACATTGTTTTTGAAGCAATTCGTAGAAACTATGTACATTTAAATACTGTATTTGTTAGTTTTTCATTTATTTATTTTCAACAGCGACCAGAGCCATCAGCTGAAGAAGTCACTCCTGTGGCGTCTACTTCCACTGCAGGTGATGTGTCTGATGAAGCGCAATGGGTGAGAAATTGTCAAATTTGTTTATGTGTACCTGTATAGCATGTGTCTAAATATCTTCTTGTGTATTTATGATATACACGTATACACAGTTGTCACTTTGTGCATACACACTGCTAAAAATAATGTTCTTGTTTTAATAAAAACAAACTTTGGAATGTTGTATCCAGCTTATTCTTCTCTAGACAGCCACCAGATTACATTATACAAATAATCAAAAGTTTGAAAGTTATACAAGTATATTTAGCCAAAAAATAAGTATATTTTTTGGAAATTACAAATAAATAAAAATGAAATAAAACAATTTTTGTTTTAATAATATTTTCTGGTGGCAGTGTAATAGACAGCATACTTAATTTGATTCTGCAAGAATTATAATGATATCTTTGTTCAATAAAACATGGCCATTTTGTTTGTTACCATGGAAACGGGGGTCTGGCAAAAAAAAGTTAAATATATTTTTTCTCAGTATGACCCACTCTACAAATTGGCATGAAAAAATTACACTAACTATGCAAATTTCAAAAAAATCCCACCGAGCTGCCGTGTCTCACCTTAACATGATAAAACCTTTTAGACGGCAGATTTTCTACAGATGACATAGCATAAAGGAGCAAGTGACAATGGATTAGTGTTTTATTGTGAGAAAAGGGAGTAAGTGTGTGACCAATAGCATCATGTGTTATTGCGACAGCCATGCAATCAGTCTGCAGCTCTCATACTCAGTAAGGTCATTCCTTGTTAAATCAACCAATTTTCAGGAAATGGAGCAAGTGACACAAAGTCAACAAATAACCATGTCACAAAAAAATACTAATAATTTTTATAAATACACTTAGTAAAATAGTCCAAAGAATGGTGTACAATTACTGTTCCGTAATATGCACAAGAGAGCAAACCAAAATATGTTTTGTCCAATATTTAAAAAAACATCGTCACTTGCTCACTTTTGTCATTTCATGGCAATATATTGAAACATGCAAGGTCACGGATTTAAACACCAAACGCACACCAAAACACACATTACAGCCCTTATACCTCTACAGAACGGGTGACCTTATAAGAGGGGACTACTGGCACAGTAAAGTAAATGCAAACTGCCATTTTTCAAACAGCCAGGCTGCTGCACATAAAATGTACTCACTGTGTTTATTGCGTAGCCGGGCCACATTTCAAATTGCTATAAAAAATATGCCTGGACAACATTCTTACCTTTTGTCTCATGGAATGAACAGGATACAAGTCAAATCATCCAGAAGTCTTCTTTATCATGTATTTCCTACTAGTTTTATAAGCAGCACAGCTTCTACTACCACCCTGGTACTAGATTATCCAGATGTGGAAACTAACTGGTGACCCTCACATAACCCTCATTAACAGACCCTTAATGAGACCACTGTGGCACTGAGAGTGTGGTCTCACTGCATCTGTGTCACAAGTGTTATGTCATAGGAGACTGACCTATATCTTAATCCCACATCAGGCATACATTTACAGAGCACACCCACTGACAGTATTTTAAAATCAAAGTGTGCTGAACAAAGATTACACTTATGCTGAATAATCATGTGTTCTTGATTACTGTAAATTATGCTTGGATCAGATATTTTACATCGTATCCTAGCTCTAGTAGTTTATTAGCATCAGAAATAATTAATGCAATATAACCAGCATATATTTTACTCCAAGAGTCAATAGCGAAAACTTATGTTGGAAATTTCACTCATATCGTGATCTGATAATATATCAAATATATTTAAGTAAAATGATAATCAGTAATATAACATTTAAATATTATTTTGTAGCAGACTTGTTAACAAATGCAAATGCTTTTGAATGCACAGTTTGGATGGTATGCAGTAGCCATGCACATTTATATGTAGTCGTTACATTTTCAGTGCATTTGATTGCATAACACAAACATTTACTTTAAAATTGTTCTATTTGTGCAATAGCTAACAAATTTAATGCAGACTCAACAGAGGGCATGCATTTGATTGCAACCCCCAAACATTTTATATTTCAAATGCCCAAATTCATTAATAAATTAATAATTAATGAAATTAACATTCACATTGTATGAATTATAAATACAGTTGCAAAACATGCTCTTTGTCAGACTATGAAAAAGTGCCCTGTAGTTTTAGAATCATTGTCTGACCTGTAAAGCCACTTTCTAAGTAAGACCATGGTATATATAGTTGTATTACATTGAATGATGCTTATATTAGAACATGTATCTTTGCTAATATAATTATGATGCATATATAAAGCACTACAGGTAATTATTCAGATTAATTGTTTTTGTCACTTTGTGCCATTCTGTATGTCCTATATGTATCCCACAAAATGTATGTATGTTATGTAATTCGCTTCGATACACCTGAAAAGTTTTCCCACATATATTTTGCCAATGTATTCGAGAAATTTTAGACATGTATATATTTTTTGCAGACAACAGATTTTACATCACATGCAGTTTTCGTTGACGCTGGAACTCCTACTGTAAGTATCAATTACCACAATGACAGAACATCACTAATTTTTTTATGTCAGTATTGGCACAGTCACATTGTAATTTTCAGGTACAATTGGATATTTTTTAAGCATGAAACTGCAGAAGACAACATCTTTTGTTGCTGGTTGGATACAGCTAGATAAAAGGCTCTTTATGAAACTTTTCTTTAATGTGCATGTTTTTCTTGTAAGAACTTTTGTAAATGTCCAGTTTTGGTTTACACAGGTTCAGTTTAGGACAGCACATGATCCAGTGACAGAGATGCAGCCACAGCAAGAAGATGAACTGTGGAGTGAAGTTACTGCCTGTAAGTTATATTAAGTAAATTATAATGATATATTTTTAAAAAATGGCATTGATTCTCAATTTGCCAACATTTGTTCAAAATGGCAGCCATTTTTTTTTACCATGGAAATGCGGGTCCGGCAGAAAAAGGTTAAATATATGTTTTACTCGGTAAGACCCACTCTACAGTTTGGGCAGAAAAAAATGCACTAGCTATGCAAAAAAATCCTATCGAGCTGCAGTGTCTCGCTTTGACTCGGAATGTACCCATTTCACTGATTACTGTTTCAGCCTTTCAGTCAGTCGCTGATCTTGTTCAGTACACGGATGAAGAAGTCATTCTTCATAGGAATGACATACCATCCACATTTCTACATGTGTACGACACCCCAACCGTTCTGACAAAGTGATTGAAAGTTTCGTTTATCGGAGAAGATGGCCTGGACTTTGGAGGGTTGACAAAGGAGTTTCTAACAATGACTTGGGCAGAAGTTTTTCGGCCCTACTTCACCGGTGAAGATTATGCAATTCCATATCTGCCCCTACATCGATCAAGGGCAGATGAGAAGAAGTTTATCCAAGTTGGTCGTCTTCTTTGCCACACTGTTGCCTTGTTGCATCAGGTACCTCCACGGCTATGTCGCTGCACCCTGCTCCAAATTGCCTTTGGAGAGGACGAGGTGTCTGATGAGGTACTCTTGCCAGACTTCATGTTGTACCTGTGTCAAGACGACAGGGCACTGCTGACACGTGCACTGGGAAGCTTCAGCGACCTCAGTGACAGTGACCAGGAAGAACTCCTGAATTTCTATGCTCTGTATGGGATGCAGGTAAGTTTGTAGGTGCCATAAATAGGCTAAGACATAACAATACCAATTTAAATATGGAACTTGTTTCCATCAGACCATTCTCATGGTAACAGACGTATAACTAAATCTCTCCACTGGGTGTCTTGATTTTTTTTAATGTAATGTTCAACTCATGGTTGTTCAAGTGAATTTGTGGATAACAATTATTTTTATGTAAATGTTTTCTAAGTGAATTTTATTAATAGTCTAAATAATAATTAACTGGTGTGTGTCTAAGAAAAGTAATTTTTATAGAAATTATTTGAATATGATTATTTAGCAAAAATGTGCAATGATTCAATTATGTGGCAACTAGTAATCAAATACACATGTACACCTGTATAGATTGATTCTCGAAGACAAGTATTCAGTGCATTATTCTCTGTGTGAGAGTAGTTTTCTTAATTTAATATTTTCATTACAGCGAAGACCAACCAACGGTACACTGAATGAGGATCTCCTCACAATTGCGCGCGAGGTGCTGGTGGAGAGGCCAGCCAAATTCATTAGGAGGATGAGGCAGGGGATTCCAGAAGAATTTGCTGCCTTGTTCTTCTCCCAGTTGACTGTGGAGAAGGTGACAGTTATGTATGTTAAACTGCGACCAACTGCAGCAGCAGTCGCGGCATGCATCATTGCTGAAAATGAAGCTATGATGAGAGCAGAAGACCTGCGGGCTCTCCATATGTTCTGCTCCATAGTCCGAGCGATGGAGCCCGAGGAGCTGGCTGACTTCCTGCTCTATGTCACTGGCTCTGAGATGATGCCACAGGACAATATAAAGGTAGCTTTTTTCCAGGCAACAGGTTTGTCCCGTTTGCCTAGGGTCCATATGTGTGGGCCACTAGTAGAGCTGCCCACATCCTATACCTCAAGGGCAGAAATGAAACGGGAGTGGTTTCACTTATTGAATGACAGATCTGCGTATGAAACTAACATGGTGTGACGAATCCGTGTGCAGATCTGTCGTCTTCTGGTGTTTACATCACATCAGATTTCACTGTCATAACATGTTTCTTTCTAGCTAAAGTGGAAAGTAAACCTATTGATTAATATAATGTTATTAGAGTGTTATTTTTGCGGATAGATATGGCAAATTGTTTGTAGAATAATCTAAATAATAAAAACTGGGGGTACCGTGTTACTTTTTAACTATAATGGTTTGTTATGATTTTTTTGTAGATTATATAATTGGATTAAAAAAGTCACAAAAAAGTTATTCAAAAAGTAATCAAAAGCTATTGGAAATTGATCATTGCCATACCTTTATTTATGACTTCTACCAGCATGCAGTGTATAATTAGACACCTTTAACCACCAGGTGCAGATTGACTAATAACTATTGTTAAGGAACATGTTGAATCGGCTACTCAATTGTTAATTTGACACATTGCCCCAGTGACCTAGAAATAGCAGTGATGCATTTCATACTACACATTGTCTGCTAGAAAGTGACAGGCTTGCATGTACAGATCAATGCCAAGTTCTGGAGAGTCAGATAGCGGATCAACTGTTTGTTGCAATCTCTGCAATGCCTGGTCAGAGATTGGACATGGCACTTCACCTACGTCCACTGTCCCAGACTCATCCCACTCGATCTCATCTACTACTCCTGAAGTAGACACATTGTCTGACTCCCTGAACATGTCATGCACGGCTGTCAGGTCTGTGTTGGCGAGCTCCAGACTGCGCCCTACAAACAGCTGTAATGGCGTCTGGTAGTGTTCAGTTCTCACGCCATGATTGTTCCACTGTGCAACAAAGGCCTGCAACTCGCGATTAATCCTGGGCAGAAATACATAACGCAGTGCCCACAAGTGCTGCTGATTATTGATGTCAAGAGAACCTTGATCTTCAAGGAAGTGAAAAAGATCATAGTATAAATTGGTGGCCCCATTCCAGGTGTCTACCCAAACCCGTTCGATGCGCTGATTGTGCACACTAGTTCCTTTTATTGCAGATCCTCTTCCTCTTCCTCGCAGTAACTCCATCAAATCACAGATGTCATTGTTTTCTCCACCATGGTCAACACGCACCCTTGAGGGTAGACCATATGTGCTTGTGGCCGTGAGAAAGTGCTTCAGTACTGTGCATTTCTTGTTGTTAGAGGAGGCGTGCAGGAAAACAAGCAAACGACTGAATCCATCAATTCCTCCATGAATCACGAATTTCCACCTGCAAAAGTAATGTTGCATAAAGATTTATCTCTTTCAATTTAGAATTACTGTGTTACTTTATTTAGTAGCAGTAGTGTACCAATGTATTGTGTTCATGATGTTATTTAGTAGTTAGTAGCAGTATTGTACCAATCTATTGTGTTCATGGTGTTATTTAGTAGTTAGTTAGTAGCAGTATTGTACCAATCTATTGTGTTCATGGTGTTATTTAGTAGTTCTTTAGTAGCAGTATTGTACCAATGTATTGTGTTCATGATGTTCATAACAACTCAAATTGCCACTGTTTGTAGTTGTGCATTTACAAGGATAGTAATATACAATGCCATGCTATTAATCAGACAAGGTCTTGACTAATA
The DNA here is from genome assembly GCA_033239005.1 of Lamellibrachia satsuma. Classification (NCBI taxonomy): domain Eukaryota; kingdom Metazoa; phylum Annelida; class Polychaeta; order Sabellida; family Siboglinidae; genus Lamellibrachia; species Lamellibrachia satsuma. The sequence continues at coordinate 242,119 of BSQZ01000130.1, read as the reverse complement.
CAACACTTTCATTACACCATTGTACGGTTTTCCTCCTATATATAAACTAAAATTGCCATTTGGTTCTTTTATGTTGTCTATATTTCTGCCATATGAATTTGCAAGGTGTACTATGTCATGCAATGACATGGCATTACCTAGCAATTTTTTCGAAAAGCTAAATATGTGATAACAAAGCAGCATTTTACTAATTTTAACCATGTCATTAAATGATTTTTTACCTGATTAGCTTATGGTTGCCGTCTATGTGCCAGACAGAGTTAGGGCCAGCAACAGCATATGTGCGATGCTGAATGGTCATTGCAGCTCTGAGAGCAATGCCTCCTTCGTCCACACGCATCATGCTATCTCGCACCCGCCACCTCTGCACATTGATGTCCTGCGAGAATAGTCTTGCTTTTACTGCATTTGGACCAATTCGCTGATTCTCACCAATGCAGTTCTTCACGGTTCGGTCTAGCTCATTATCAGACATGCGAGTGAATCCTCCCCTGAGGCTCAAGCCAAATGTTCTGAAATTTATTTACAACTTTTTTTATATCGACATCATAATTATGTAGTACACAAGTCACAGAACCACACAATTATAAGTTGAATGAAGGACTAAGTAAGAAGCATGACACATTGTTCAAATGCCACCTATGACTTTAGACATAATACAATGACCGGTGCATAAAATCAGTGAGTTCTTAAAGGTTTCACACTGCATTTCCAATAACAAAACATTGAATGGTCATGCAGAATTTTAAAGTGAAATTACTAATTTTGTTAAGACCAGTTATTTCTTTAAAAATAAAATAAGGATATACCCATGCATTTTGTTTTTCTCAAAGGCGTATATATTATTATTATCTAGTGTGACATGAACTGATATGTGCTTTATGTCAGTATCCAATTGGCACAGGATAGCTTTTTATACAAATATAAGTCAGAAATACCATATGCAGTAGGGAGTAGGTTTTGGCAGTAGTTATTTTGAAACAGATTCACTGCTAGATAATAATGTAATTTCAAATACTAAACAAAATGACTCTGAATATGACATTAAGTTAAAGTGATAGTGGCTTAAACAACTACCCCAAATACAGATGATTCTTGGAAATACATAGCGGAAACAAATTAAGCATATAGTCAAACTAATATTAGTTACCTTAACCTCCGTTTAACAGTCCTTAAAGAGACGCAAAGCAGCTGACTCATGCGTGGTGCAGTAAACCCACATTGGACCAAGAAACTAAGCTGTTGATTAGTGATGGCAAATCTTGGGGCACCTCGCGTTGATCTTGGTGCCTCCGTCCGTTCAGAATGGTAACCGCGCCGCACTGCAACATACAAGCATAACAGCAGATTACCATGCAACCACTTGAAATAATGAGTGTGATGATACGGTTGATATGGAAGTGAGCTTACATAGCAATTACTTCCGGAACGATACACTGCTTCACGATACGATACGTATAGCTGTACAGAGTTCACGATACGATACATATCGCGATACAGACTGCACTGACTAGAATGATACAACAACAGTAAAACACGTTTATTTATGACGTGGACAAGGTAACACCCGTGTATCGTTCCGGCTCTAATGGCAAAGTAGTTTCTTTAGATGATTTAGCAATTTTGTGCTGTTTCAATTCACGAAACAATATGCATAGCATTTAAGTCTGTGAGACCATGCAATGCACATTGAGTAGTTTGTGTACGATATTAAAATTAACTTAATTTGCTGTCTTACCTTGGTCTTCACCATTTCCTTTCTTAAACTCTTCTTTAATTGGCCTCAGCAACTCCAGTAATTGCTGGGCAGCATTCTCTTGTAACAATGTTCCATTTGCCCTCCTTGTATGCCTTTCTAGTGCTTCCAATCTTTAAGAGAACAACTTACATTTAGGAATATATATGAATAGATTTTACATTGCATTAGTAATTACATTATGACATTTATATTGCCTTATTATTAGCATTTTCATTTATCTACATAACTGACAAGACCTTGACCAAAAAACAACATTGTAGCTGTGGTGTAAAAGTAGTCACCGAGACCATTAATTGTCTGATTTTGTGCATCTGACGTTTGCATTTTTGAGTGATCGCATTTAAAACAAACGGTCTACGTTACAGTGTTATACAGCCAATTGGTCCCCCAAAACGAAACGGTATGCGGAAACTTGACAAAAGGATTAATGAAGCCATTGATACCTACCGGGTTATGCATGCTGCTCGAGTTGAAGCCGGGAGGTGGTCGGTTGTGGCAAGGCGGAGGCAGTCATCGACTGTACGTTTAAATCTTGTCAGGAATAACGCCGAATTAGAATTTCTCTCTATGCGCTCTTGTGCTCCTTGGATGCGGCGAGGGGGCATTTCTTAATGTACGTTGAGCGGGATGTGGCCAGCGTATAGCTATTTTCGTACGTACATATAGTCCTATTACTGTAAATTACCGCCGTTTGTTGTTCATGATGCGTAACTAAGACTAACTTGCATTGGTTCACCATCTGATGCGTAGCTAAACGAGTTGTCATTGGTTGATATATCAACGCGTTACTATTTAATTCAACGCGTAACTTTCTTCGCGTTGTCATTGGTTGATATATCAACGCGTTACTATTTAATTCAACGCGTAACTATCTTCGCGTTTTCATTGGTTGGTATATCAACGCGTTACTATTTAATTCAACGCGTAACTATCTTCGCGTTTTCATTGGTTGGTATATCAACGCTCTCTCGAACTAGTTCACGTTTCACGCCGACCGGGGTGTATTTGTAAACTAGTCCAACTTTCTCTATTGGAGAGTTTGGGCATGTTTTGGGCATGATTCCCTTTTTACGATGCAATTCGGGATCATCTAGCGGGTATACATTTTTTCCAACTAGGTCACATATCCCGCCGACAGGAGTACATTTGTTTACTAGTTCACGTGTCCCGACAACTGGAGGATATCGGTGACTAGTCGGGTTATCGGTAGATATATGATTGGTCACCACGTCCTGTTTCTTGCGAGCTCATACCACTAACATACCTAAGGGTCCAGCATCATAGATACCATCTTTGGGGTGTACGTTGATGAGGGATTTCTTGTCAAATGTGTGATACGTTTGATTAGTTTCCTCAGTGCCACGCATTCCCCATCCCATGGAATTTCAAACAAGCTCTTGTAAATCCTCTTATTAAAAAACAAACTCTGTGTAAAAATCACCTAAAGAATTATCGTCCTATCTGTAATCTCAGTTTTCTGTCAAATGTATTAGAAAAATTTTGCTAATCGTCTTCGTGAACGTATTTATAAACATCATTTATCAAATGATCTACAGTCTGCATATAAACGATTCCACTCTACCAAAACGGCACTCAAGATACACAAGTATATAGTTGGCAACATGGACAATAGCAAAGTCACAGCACTCACTTTACTAGATCTCTCAGCTGCTTTCGATACAATTGATAATGTAATCCTTTTACAACGCCTTCATATACATTTTTGGTATTTCTGGCACAGCTCTTCGGTGGTTCAAATCATATTTTCCAGACAGACAACAAAGCATTAACATATCTGGCACACTATCCTGCCCACAACACCTTCCATTCGGAGTGCCGCAAGAATCCGATCTTGGTCCTGTTTTGTTTAGCTTATATACTACGCCTCTCAGTCAAATCATTACTAATCATAAAAACTTGTCTGGCACGTGTGGTACTCAGGACGCCTCGGTCTTCACCATCACTACCACTACTTAAGCAGTTACTCTGATTTTCTGTTACTTATCGAATTAATTTTAAGCTGTCCACTCTTACATGTCGTGCTCTATCTACACAACAACCACCCTCCTGCATCTTGCCTCTTTCAAATGTCCGTAGGCAGCTCAGATGATCAATTTCACAACAACTTATTATTGTGCCTAAAACAAAACGTAACTTTGAAACACTTTGAAAACATCTGAAACTATAGCTATCTTCCGAAAAAAAACTCAATACATATTTATTCCAAATTACATTTCCACCATAAATCGTTCTGATAATGACTCTTGTGCGTCCCTGTTCACGATTATGCTTAATGATTCTGTTTTGTTGCGCCTCTGAGCTCTTGAGGATATAGGCGCCATAGAAGTTACTTATTATTATTATTTATTGCGACTTGCGGCATTTGGTCAACATGAATGCGGTCATCCTTAATAATTCATCTTCATCATTATCATCAAACCGCATCATGTTTGCTCCTTCGTGGTGCTTTTGTTTCTTCTCATATTCTTGAATTATGCATTTTTCCCCTCCATCGTCCGCATATTTTCTTCCTCCGTCTGTTGTATCCTTTCTCTGAACATCTCTTTGCCATCGATTAATGCGCTTCTCGCTAGTGTAAGGTTATCCAGGCTGAGTCGTCTTGTTTCCAGTAATTCATACCAAGTGATGCATGATAAGGTTGGTGCTACGTCAGCTACCTCCAATTTATCCTTCTCTCTTTGAGTTGTCAATAACGACAACAACAATACTTTATTGTCCCATGGAGTGAACTTTTTGTGCAGAGTTCATAAAATAAAATACATAATTACAAACGTAATAATGATAAACCTAATTTTGGTCGTCGCATCACAAACAAAATATTATCACAGTGGAATGTAATAAATAATAACATATAAACACTGCTAAAGAACACGCACACGCGAGCATTCGCGCCAGTACACACATACAACCTTATAATAAATAAATATCAGCAATATAGCTAAAGCACAGAAGACTGGTTCAGAAGCAACGTTAGAGAGAAGGGTTATTTAGATGTCGAACAGACATAACAATAAACGATAGCCGTTTTCTATTTTTTTTGCATGTAACATTTCTAAACCGTCTAGATGAAGGCAGAAGGACGTATTCCTCATGCAAAATATGCTGTCAGCCAGAATGCGAGCCGCTTTCCGCAATACCTGCTTTTCATATAGAACAGGGAGAGTGGATTGTGTCGTACCAGTCACTTTGCTGCTGATTTTTACAATTCGCTGCAGATTATTCTTGTCTTTGTGTCTGACGTCAAACCAACATATACAAGAAAACGACAAAACATGGAAAAAATTGTATTATCAGTGTTAAAGGAACGAAGCTTCGTTAGACATTATAGACGCTGCTGGCACTTTTTATACGTAGCGCTACAGCGACGATCCCACCTCAGTCTGTTGTCAATAATCGTACTGAGGTATTTGTATTCGTCAACTACCTCCACCTTATATTTGTTATCTTTGTCTTTTTGTTGCATTCAGGCACAAACACGATTTATCACATCAATCAACAAAGTCCTCTACAACGGGACCGTGGAAAGTCTTCATTAAACAGCAACCTGAGTAAAGGTGTGTAATCTGATAATTTAATAAGAAACCTATTGGGATGGGTTCTCCTGCAGTCATTGGTATACAAGATGTACAACAGGGGGGACAAGACACATCCTTGGGGTGTACAAGTGGACACAACCTTCACACTAGACATGGTGTCATTCACACGAACCTGTTGGGGTCTTCCCACCAACAATTCAAGCATCCATACGACCAAGTCAGACTCAAGTTCAAACTCAGAAATAATTGTTTTGATAAAGCAGGTAAGGCTGCATAGTATTAAAAACATAATTCAGATCAAGGTTGAGATCTCTGTCATGAGTTTTGGCTTTCTCAAGATGACAAGGTACAAAGTTTAGCAAAGAAGCGACTGCGTCCTCCACTCCTCTCCCAGGCCGATACGCAAATTGTAGGGGGTCTAGAAGATGCACTGTACGGTTCATGATCATGGTATTGACATTTTTTTTCAAAACTCTTCATTACGTGCGATGTGGACGAATATCATATAAGCGATTACTCATGAACACAGAATAATCACAGTGCATACGGTGACCACAAAACAAGCGTCATAGAACAATAATATAACAAATAAAGCGAGAGTCGAACAGCTGCTGGTCGCCACAGAGTAGCGCCCCCTATCGTCACAACCTTTCAAAGCTTCTTTTGATTTGATTGATTGATTGATGTTTTTAGGTATCCAATGATACCGAGGATAACACATTAAAGCGTAATTAAACTTATTTCCAATGTGGTCCTCCTGGTTTTTAAGAGTGTCCTTCTCTAGACGAGTCCATCACAGGTTTTTTTTTTCATTTCCCTGGGTGCGATATTTTTTCTTCCCCTGGCATAGACACCAGATAGAAGGGACCAACGGCTTTTACTGTCCCTTCCGAAAGACAGAGGCAAAGTGGGATGAACGAAATTGCCCAAGTTTCGAAACGGCGGAGGTGGTTTCGAACCCCGGTCCCATCGACCGAAAGCCCGGCGCTCTACCACCCGACCACCGCGCTGAGGTAACGTTACTAAACAACGCCCGTAGTTCTGATTTAGTGAAGTATTTATCCTAGAGGCCATGTTTGTGTTATCATGTCAAACTTCGTTTAGAAATGTAATAGTACTTTACAAAGTTGATTACAATAATTCAAAATCAGACCAATTGGTATAGTCTGAACATTTCAGAAACATAACTAGTGATAAAGTTCAATTACTGCTGAAGCATTTTTGTCCGTAGAACAAGATAGCAGGATAAATCACCAAAATAATGCAACTAAATGTTAACATACAAAAATGTAATCCAAGGACGGGATACGCAATCGCAAACGTGTGTTTGTTACAGAGATTTGGCTATACTGTCAAGTATTCATATTACGAAAATAGTCAGTGTCCTAGCCTGACATAATAATGACACAATTAGTGATGTCAATTAATTTACAAAGTATTGACATAGTCTACGAGAACAACTAAGTCAGCTACACAAAAATTAATAAATGCAGTGCGGTTGAAAGGGTTAACTTAAGCTGAGATCACCCACCCAGGCCTACTAACCCGCTCTCGAACCCTTGGACTTTAGACCCCAGGTGCCGTATAAATACAATGGGCTTTTCATTTTATCCCCGAGCCATTCGCATATGGAATATGATTCCACCAACAATTACCAGCATAAAAAAACCAAAATTATTTCAAGAAGCTATTATAGAACTCCCTTTCACAACACTGTGTATGGAGACTGTCTATGTGTGCATGTGGCAGGACAGAGACAGTATCCATACACATTACCAACCTATTCAACATTTCATCTAATATCATATACATAAAATAAATAAAACTATCAGATAAAAACCCTTTCAGCAACATTAAAGATACTATAGTCTCTTAGTTGTATGTACGACCCACAGCGCATGCGCACAGTCCATCACAAACTCCTGCGTTATCCCAAGTTTGGGCTGTTTGGAGTATAACCAATTTAGACTTGAGAGACAAAGTTGAAAACATTAACCCTTGAAAGCCGGCAGGCTTCTCCTAGTAAATAATTTCGCGCACAAAAACAAGCAGAACTCCAAGCTTGGAAAATGTCAGCTCAGAATTACAAGCAGAATAACCAAACTCGGAAATCCAACATTGTGCTTTCGTACTTACTATTAGCTGGCGACACAATCGTGTGAGACTCTGGACCAATGGAATGTATTAATAGGGTGAACTATCGTGGGTGTGACTATTGTGCGGATGGTGACTATTTACATGTGTACTCCGCACTACAAAACAATACAGCTTATTTGGTTTTATTTTTATGATAGGAAAATGTGTTTATCTTTTCTAAATTGGTGGTTTGTAGTGGCCGGGTTTGGGCCAAACGTTAACGGGCCAAGGCCGAAATTCTAGTTTGCGGGCCTGGTCCTGACTGGGTATTGGTACAAACTGCTAATTGCGGGCCTATGCAGGGCACTAGTTTACCTTTTTTAGCTTGAAGGTGACATTTTGGAACCTTGGTCTAGGCTAAGATTCAATATGTATGTCTCTCAATATGGCCTATCACATGTAAATTAAGAATTAGAAGGACTTATTTTAGAGTTAAGCTATATGCAAATAAATGGTCTCCAAGACTTGCATTGGAAATAACAATCTTTGACCATCCTAAATGCTACAAACAATACTACCGAGGGGTGTGTGATAGGAACTAGGAGGTGGGATTTTGATCCTAAAATTAGGTGGGAGGTGGACAAAATGACGGGAAGTGGGACGTCAGGTGGGAGATGGAAGGTTGGTCCCCAAAGCAGATGGGAGATGGAAGGTTGGTCCCCAAAGCAGATGGGAGATGGGAGGTTGAGACTTCAGCCACACACTTACTATACTATTATAAATAATATTAATATTTATGGAATTCCAATATTTCTAAATACTACCGTCTTTATTTAAATATAAAACTAGGTTATTTTAAGGTTATTTTAAGTGTACTTACAACTCTACAGACCAGTCAGTCTGACCAGCGTAGTAAGGAACATTTTGGAGGCAATAATAAGATACACTATCAGTCAACACATGAATAATGACAACCTGCTCAGCAACCAACAACTTGCTTTTATCGAAAGTAGATCCACAGATATCCAGCTGATTAAAGTACTTGACATATGGACCGAGACAACAGACAACGAGGATGTATCGACGTAATATACTGCGATTGTATGAATGCATTTGACAACAATGCCACATCAACGATTGTGAAATAAACTAGATAGCTATAGAATAAAAGAAAATATATTGGATTGGGTTGCAGCATTGCTGACTCACAGAAGTCAACGAGTCTGTGTAAACCATTCATATTCAGACTTGCAAGACGTAATAAGTGGAATACCCCAAGGGTACTGGTCGTCTACTTTGAATCTTCATTTTCATAGATGACTTGCCTAATGTCGTAGACAACTCATACATCTTCTTGTTCGCCGACATTAAGAAGCTTTTCCACCCAATCTACACTCAGGATGACCGCATGAGACTACAACAAGACCTTTGCTAAACACTGGACAGATTCGTCACTCTTGGAATTCCACCCAAGTAAATCCAGCCACATGAGACTCGGGAAATCACATATAAAAATGACGGGTACACGCTGGGACGAAATCATACTATATTAATAAGTACAGAAAATGTTAGACATATTGGAGTTACTTTTCTGTCTTCATTAAGCTTTGAGGCACATATGTAGGACAACATTAACAAAGTCAACTCAACGTTGGGCACAATAAGGCGACCCTCCGACCACACAGATGAACGGTGCTTCATAAAATGTTTAAGTCCCTCGTCCGTCCACACATGGAATGCGCTAATTAAATGTGGACCACATCCCTAATGAAGCATATCACATATCTTGAAAACGTCCACCTTGATTATAAAGATCGTTTACGGAGACTAACATTACCAATGCTGGCTTATCGTCGACTCAGAGGAGACATGATTGAATTATATAACATATTAACAGGGACATGCGATGCATCGGTTTCACCTAGAGACGTCACTTCACATCACCTTTACCAGAGTTTAGAAACGACGATTCTGACACAAGAAGAAATAACCTAAAAATAGAAAAAAAAGATGCAGATTAAACATAAGAAAATATTAATTTATACACCGATGCACAGACATATGGAAAAGCTTCACATAGTCTGTGGTGGAGACTCCATCTGTCCAATCCTTTCAGGGAAAAATATACCAGTTATGGCGAAACCATCCAATCAAACTAGATTGTACTGCCCCACACCTATCCAGGAAATTGTAAAGCGCATGCGCACAATTATACCTGACAATAATCATAAATGAAAGAGCTGGCACAAGACGCATCAATGCCTAAATGACCAGAAGAGGAACTGTATAACATGTAAGAATGTGTCATTTTAGTACGTGTGCAGACGTTTGATTGGCTACGGCGGTGTCCCACATTCCGCCCCACCAGAGATTTGTGTAATCTACTGATCACATTTGTTTCGTTTCAGACTCTTAGCCTGCCAATGGTGTGTTCTAGAGCTGACTAACGGGAACAAACGGAACTCTTCCAATTCGGTATGTATAGTCACCTACTTGAATTTACAAAATAGATATAGTCATCATCAAGTTTTGATCGGCTGCGCAAGAGTTTGTAACAAACATGCAAATGTGAGAGAAACCCTTAACGACCTTTGGAAGAGGGATACATTCCAATTTGCTCACCATGCTGCTCTTTGGATTGAAAGTAATTTTGGAATGTGTTTGTTTGCGCTTGATTCATGACTAGAAGCCGGCATTATACTCAGTCGTTTTAACAAATCGGGCACAGCATTATGACTCATCTAGCACCATACATAGGCAGAGCAAGTGGGAAATACGTGTGTTCATGACATATCTAGCACCATACATAGGCATAGCAAGTGGGAAATACGTGTGTTCATGACTCATCTAGCACTACACATAGACACAGCAAGTGGGAAATACGTGTGTTCATGACTCATCTAGCACCCTACACAGACGCAGCAAGTGGGAAATACGTGTGCTCATGAATCATCTAGCAATATACATAGGCATAGCAAGGGGGCAATACGTGTGTTCATGATTCATCTAGCACCATACATAGGCAGAGCAAGTGGGAAATACGTGTGTTCATGACTCATCTAGCACCACACAGTGGCATGGCAAGTGGGAAATGCGTCTGTTCTTGACTCATCAAGCACCATACATAGGCACAGCTAGTGGGAAATACATGTGTTCATGACTCATCAGGCACCATACATATGCATAGCAAGTGGGAAATACGTGTGTTCATGACTCATCTAGCACCATACATAGGCAGAGCAAGTGGGAGATACATGTGTCCATGAATCATCTAGCACCATACAAAGGCACAGCAAGTGGGAAATACGTGTGTTCATGACTCATCTAGCACCATACAAAGGCACAGCAAGTGGGAAATACGTGTGTTCATGACTCATCTAGCACCATACATAGGCATAGCAAGTGGGAAATACGTGAGTTCATGACTCATCAAGCACCATACATAGGCTTTGCAAGTGGGAAATACGTGTGTTCATGACTCATCTAGCACCACACAGTGGCATGGCAAGTGGGAAATGCGTCTGTTCTTGACTCATCAAGCACCATACATAGGCATAGCAAGTGGGAAATACGTGTGTCCATGACTCAACTAGCACCATACATAGGCACAGCAAGTGGGAAATACGTGTGTTCATGACTCATCTAGTACCACACAGTGGCATGGCAAGTGGGAAATACGTCTGTTCTTGACTCATCAATCACCATACATAGGCTTTGCAAGTAGGAAATACGTGTGTCCATGACTCATCTAGCACCATACATAGGCACAGCAAGTGGGAAATACGTGTGTTCATGACTCATCTAGCACCATACATAGGCACAGCCAGTGGGAAATACGTGTGTTCAGGACTCATCAAGCACCATAAATATGCATAGCAAGTGGGAAATACCTGTGTTCATGACCCATCTAGCACCATACTTAGGCAGAGCAAGTGGGAAATACGTGTGTTCATGACTAATCAATCACCATACATAGGCTGTGCAAGGGGGAAATACGTGTGCTCATGACTCATCTAGCACCACACAGTGGCATGACAAGTGGGAAATACATGTGCTCTTGACTCATCAAGCACCATACATAGGCACAACAAGTGGGAAATACGTGTGTTCATGACACATCTAGCACCATACATATGCATAGCAAGTGGGAAATACGTGTGTTCATGACTCATATAGCACTACACATGTAGACACAGCAAGTGGGAAATATGTGTGTTCATGACTCATCTAGCAATATACATAGGCATAGCAAGTGGGCAGTACGTGTGTTCATGATTCATCAAGCACCATACATAGGCAGAGCAAGTGGGAAATACGTGTGTTCATGACTCATCAAGCACGATACATATGCAAAGCAAGTGGGAAATACTTGTGTTCATGACTGATCAAGCACCATACATATGCATAGCTAGTGGGAAATACGTGTGTTCATGACTCATCAAGTACCATACATATGCACAGCAAGTGGGAAATATGTGTGTTCATGACTCATCTAGCACCATACAGAGGCAATGCAAGTGAGAAATACCTGTGTATTTCATATGACTCACTTAACGCCGTAGAAGCATTCTACCTGATGTCTACGCAATGGTAGTTAACATTACATTTCCCACGTACTCCTCCATTAAACAAATGGAACCGCCGCTAGGCGTTCTAAGCAACATGTATCTAAAGGGTACTAAACGAGTAACCTAAAAGGTGCTGATATATGTTCCAAATGAGTGGAGCAAAATGCCAAACGGTTGTGTTAATGCAATTGACACATATCTGATATGGGCAGAGTATACATGGATTTCGCATGCACGTTTGAAAATAATTGTATTTTGGAAAGTGGAGCACATTTTATGAGAGTCGACCACGAGTCTAAATATACTTCGTTGTGTTTTGAAAACAATATAGAGGTCATCGTTTTTTTAAAGAAATAATAGTTATCAAGAAATAATATCAACTTTAGTGGAGACAATCCGGGGTTCGTCCCCTATATCTGCTCGTGAGTCACCGACCTATATCGACACCACACGAAGGCGACAGTGTCACGCTTCAGTACCAGTGTCTTTTCAGCGACACACGTTATTTTACTGTTGTGTTCAACTTTGTGCAGCTCATATAGCTGGTGCTAAAAATAACGACCAACTCGGTGTAGCCTGGCAGTTCTACAGCTGCAGGACAAAGCGCATGGCTGTCAAGTCTGATCCCGGGGTAGCACCTGGTGTAACAGTTCGAAGTTGTTCATAACCATATGTCTTTCGGGTGGGTCAGGGTTCTTTTCTATCATGTGTTGTATGTAAGCAAGCAAGTTTCACTAATGTTTTTTTGTCATTACTTATTTTCACCTAGCTAAGTCCAATGGGAAGTCACAACAGAATGAATGGACGCAGGTAACCTCACCGCTTCAAATTTAGCTGTACGTTGCAAACAAAAGTTGTAGTGTTCTTTGGACCGATCAACTTCCACGACAATGTACTGGAAACAGTTTGGCTTGTGTCGCTCGCACTAGATGTTTGTCTGGTTACTGAACCATTTACTTCACAAACCAAATACCTAGACCCGTCGACTTATCTATTTACACAAGTTTTTCCTGGTAGAAGCTACGACAGACTTATCTTGTCAACGTCTACACCGCATAGTAGTTTGTGAATATGTCTGTTCCTTCACATCTCCGTCAGTTTCATATGTATCGGGCTGAACTTTTGTAGGCATTTTCGTACATACATTTATTTTCTGGCGGATATTGCGAAGGAACTTATGCGGACGTTTGACGTAGATTACGTAACTTTGGACAATAGTAGTTTGTATTTAGGTACACTTGCTTACAACGCTAGCCGTTTTTTCTAAGGTTGTTCCGAGTTACGTGATCTACGTCAAACGTCCACATCAGTTCCATCGCAGGTAGGAGAACTTCTCGTAATCGGCAGCCGTACATAACTTTTTGGACATGAAGTTGTGTCACTCAATGCCACTGGCATTACCCAGTGGTTGCCTTTTCTCGCGTCAACGCCAGGTAACACTGCTGGAAATAAATCAAACAGGCGCTTTCCGAATGCTTTTTTGCGCAACTGTATTGTTTTTAATCTGGTGATTTTCGTCTTTCAATCCTCCAGTCAAATTCGATAAATATCTAGATACGTTCATTTTCATGTGCTCTCCGATAGAATCATGCTATTGGCAAAGAGCAACCCTGCATTGAAATGCTATTAATAGCATTAAACACGTAATTTAGCTACGCAGTCGTCTTAGCCATGAAAGACTCACCTACCCCCTGGCTACGGGCGAATACCACTACATAGCATTAGGTAGTTTCGCAGTTATGAACGTTAACATAACCGGGGGGTCTCCGTATGTATCCTTCATACATTAGTTATACCTGACATGTGGAATATAATATTATTGCTGTTGAAGAGTCAATACAATGGAAGTTCATTTTGATCAGCACCGCGTGGTTGTTTGGATATGCGCATAATATTATAGTAGTAGCGTAAGCTTCACGGATGAACGCATTTCAAAAGCTTGTACGTAAAGGGACGTCATACCAGTACTTTACAAGCACTTGGCATATTCATAGAAATGCATTCACATTGTTGGGATTAATGGTTTGAATACATATTGGGCGCAGTAGCGTAGCGGTTTAAACGTTGGATTCTCAATTGACAGAACCCAGGTTCGAATCCTCTTGATGCCGTTTAGAAACTTTAGCAATTTCGTTCAACCCACTTTGTCTCAGTTCATTCAGGTGTAAATAAGTAGCTGGCTTCATACATTTGTGGATATTGTCTTCGCTCAGTAATCGCAGCGTGGCTGAATGTTTCCCATTGAAGTCGAGGTGGCCCTTGAATGAACAGGTCTGCCAGGGTGTGAAGTGTAAGGCACTTTGAACACTCCCACGGACTGGGTACAGCGCCATATAAGAACGTTCCTTTGACCTTGTTGATGCTGACTGATCTCCAAGCGTATATTCCACTAGTATTAAGTATTTCAACTCAAGTGACCAGGGTAATTAAATTGCGTGATAAACCATGGTAGAATTTAATAAATGGTGCAGACTCTTTACGAATATGGCATCACAGCTGTCCCCAGACTTGGGGTCAATTACAATTGGAATTAATTTGTCAATTCCCGAATAGAATTTTTTTTTCAAAAGTAATTTTAATTACTTTAGTTTTCAATAACTTTTTTAATTACATCGTATATATGTTTTACTCAAATTATTCGCTGCAAATAATCATATTTGTCTGCCATTATGTAGGCCCTACTACAAAATGCAGATTTTAAATAAATCTGCTCTAAAAATCGATAATAATTTTTGGCATTGGACATGTGTATGGATGGTTGCTCTGTTCGCATACTGGTATTTCAATGTGGCATCGATAATTGGAATTGGTATATTGGAATTGGTATTCTTTAAGTGGAACTGGATTTTGGAATGCTGGTGTGGAATTGAAATTGATATAATGTAGGGCCTAAATGAGCCCCCAAATCTGGCTATCACATTTTAAGCTACAACAATTCCCGTAGTTGCACCACTTGCTGACAGTAGCAGATCAGTGTGCAACGCATTTTTGATAGCTCCAAATAAATAATTCAATGCGTATCATATGACTTTGAATAATATACACTAGTGCAGCATGCGTATGCCTATTGAAAACTGTCACGTGGCAACTTCTTTTCATGTATGTGTGTGTGTTTGTGTTTGTGTTTGTGTGTGTGTGTGTGTGTGTGTGTGTGTGTGTGTGTGCATATATATATATATATATATATATATATATATATATATATATATATATATATATATATATATATATATATATATATATATATATATATATATATATATATTAATTCACACTGACGCTTGGCTATGCACGGGCCAATGTCTCAAAAAGTGTACAATTGGTGTTGTAGCAGGTAAAAAAAATTATTTATTATTTAAGAAAGTAAGTTGTCTTTTCTTATAAAAGATACAGAACTGTGCTGCTCGCCTCATTGCCCGTACAAGGAAATACGAACATAGTAACTCGTGTTGCAGCGTTTACACTGGCTGCCAGTTCATTTGTAACCAACTTACAAATTGCTTTTGTTTACTTGTGAATGTAACTATCGACCAGTCTCAATTTTGCCTGTTATGTCAAAAATTCTAGAAAGAATTGTCCATAATCAGATGTTTGAATATCTACGGCAGAATAGCCTGATTTATGCTTTCTAATCAGGTTTTCGGGCTGATCATTCAACTGACACCGCTTTGACGTTTCTCGCTGACAGATTGGGATTCAACATGAACGATGGACTGTATGCAGGAATGAGACTAATCGACCTCTAAAAAGTTTTCGATACAGTTGATTACTCTTTCTTGGCAACACAACTGAAAGTCATAGGTGCTGATAGGCCTGCAGTATCATGGATTGTCGGGGAGAAAACAACTAGTTAATGTAAATGGGAGGTTTTCTGAGCTGGGTAACGTTACATGTGGTGTACCACAGGGGTCCATTTAAGCCCTCTGCTTTTTATCATTTATTTCAGTGACATAGGTCAAAGTGTAAACTGTGATCTTTTCTTATATGCAGATAATTCTACCTTGCTGGTTAGTGGTAAATGATTCTACCTTGCTGGTTAGTGGTAAATGCCCAACAGAAATTGAAAGGAAACTTAATCTCGAATTAACATCATTAACTGGCTGGCTAGAGGACGTAACTAGTTCATCTATGGGAAACCTGTTGTCAAGAATGTAACTGCTAAATTAATGTTTTTAATAGGAAAGGTGCTTTCTTTGGCATAAAGGAGATAATAATGTTGTGTACTGCGTTATTCCAGCTACATTGTGATTATGCCTGCAATGCGTGGTACAGGAGTTTATAGACACAGCAATCAATAATAAATTGCAGACAGCCTAGAATAAGATAATTAGTTATCTCCTCAAAAATTATTGTAGGCGCCATAAAGGTTGTAGCGATTTTAAGAAAGCGAATTATCTAGATGTAAAAGGAAGAGTCGACTATCTTGCTCTTAGTGTAATGTTTTTTAATAATGCAGCTCCTATTTACATGTATGATATGAATAGAATCAAGCATATTTATGACACACGTGGAAGTAATGCATCCTACGCTGTGCCTCATGTCAAGGGTAAAGGTTGTAAATCTTTTAAATGTAATGGAATTAAATTGTGGAATGAAGTTCCAGTAAATGTGGAAACAATTCAGACAAAATAAATGTTTAAAAATGAATGTAAGACCATTTTAATGAATATAATGACGGGAATCAATGAAAGTGAATTTGTATATTAGTATGTCTGCAGTTTTAATAGTAGTTGATTCAGTCTTTTTCATGTTCATATCATTTGTCTCGACTCTTCTCGCTTATGTGCATTTGTTCTCAAGGTCCACTATGGAAATAAGATGATTGCACTTGTGCAATTTCTTTTAGTGCTCCTTTTTATGGCATTTTTACATGTTTATGTAATGTAATGTGCTATAAATAAAATACATCATCATCATTTTTACATGTTTATGTAATGTAATGTGCTATAAATAAAATACATCATCATCATTTTTACATGTTTATGTAATGTAATGTGCTATAAATAAAATACATCATCATCATTTTTACATGTTTATGTAATGTAATGTGCTATAAATAAAATACATCATCATCATTTTTACATGTTTATGTAATGTAATGTGCTATAAATAAAATACATCATCATCAATTTTACATGGTTATGTAATGTAATGTGCTATAAATAAAATACATCATCATCGTACTTGTTGTGCCATAATACGCATAACTAACACAAATCTCAATCAAATTGGATGTTATGCTAAATATTTTTAGTTTGGACGCAAAATGCATAGTCGTGTTCTATTGTCAAGTATAGGATTATGTGTATGCAAATATAGTTTAATTTGGCGAGCGAATGTTGCCAGACTACGGTACCAGTGACGTATGGCGCGGCCAATGAAAGTAACATGTTGTGTGTTCATCAGATAAACCAGTCGCGAGACATTTTTTATTGTAGTTACAAATGCTTATGTTTTAGTAATTGTTAGGGTGCATAAGCCACAATCCATGACTTTTGTTTCTTTTAATATATAATTGTATGTGTGTACGACAGATTATGTTCCAGTGGATGTAAAACAACCAGCAGCTGTTGCAGTATATTTTGTTTGCCCATGATAAAATACATATACAATAAATATAAAACGCGGTTTCAATAAGCATTAATTAGTTATTGTCTCGCCTGTGGACAGCACTAATGCCGCCTCACTGCGTGAGTATGACCACACTATCAGGTACATGGACGTGCAGAAGTTTATACACGACGCCAACGAATGTTGTGGCGCCCTCTAACCGATAGTGTTTTCACACCATGTGGCGCCATTAGTGCTGTTGTGGGCTGGCAGTTGCCAGGTCCGAGGCCAGCTGTACCGGATCGCATGTAACGGCCTGGGCGTGGTGTCGCTTCCGTTTGTTAGCAGATTTCTGGAATGCGACAACTGTGTGTTCTAAGGCATATAGTTAGTATTTGGTTTATCTTCATCACGCCGACGAAACATCGGCAGTTTAGCACCAACGCTCATTTGGCATAAATATTCCTCCGCACACTACGTGGAAGGGGAAGATTTAAACTTTTCTTTTAGGTAAAACATTGACAAACAACGACGATGCAGACTTACCGGACGATATTGCTGAGTTGTTGACCCCTCGTCGGAGCAGTGTGGAAGTGAGCGGCTCTACATCATATTCGTTTTATGAAGCTGCGTCAGACGCAGCCGACGTTTTACATTATCTGGCGGTGCTCAGTTCCGAGTAGTGGCTCCCATCAGAGTTGTTTATGCTGTATACAACCATATGGCGCTGCATTTACAATATATGCCTTAAACAAGACTTCGCACGGGGACTACTTCATCGAACTGTGGAAGTGTTGGTGTTACTTCGTGTAACGAACTTCTTGTTGCACTCAAAACATGTGTGCGATTGTGCACCGACGGGCGTTGAGGGCGTACATTGTTGTAGATTGTTTGGGTCCGTTTAGCACACAACTCCCTGCAGTGGACGCTAAGCGTTTCATTGCTGTCTGCGTCGTCACTACGATTGTATATGTATTGTTTCTGCGCTCAAACTCATCACCAATTCTCACAACTAAGCTGCAGTGGAGATGCAAACACTGCCTTATCACGCTTTGTCGTAACAATGCTTTTCTGGAAATTGCTCATTTGTGAAATATCAGTAGTAAGAGACGCAACACTTCTGGGACCAAACTGTCATTGAAAACCGGAACCAGTCTTGAAGCTGCAGTTGTTAACTGAACGTGTATTATTTGTTTTGCTTCACTAGTCTCAGTAGTTATTTCTAAATGCACAATCACCGATGAAGTGGAAGTTGTGTCCTTGGTGGACTGAGTCTTCGTCGCGTTGTTGCTGTTGGCGTCATTGTTGTCGACGCTGGCGCCCTCTTCCAGCAGCCTGGTATCGTATCATCGCTGATTGCTAGGGGAACGCGCTCATTCCTTCGTCTCCAAAATTACTCGAGTGCCGAATAAGCGTCCCTATACGCGTATTTATTTGATGAAAAATGCCGCCCTCTATGCACCTTATTTGGCACTATACACGATACTAATCGTGGCAAATTATGCAGGGCATAATTTTTTAGGAGAGCAATCCCTCTCACTCCCTATAGCTAGCGCTAATCAATCATCCACGGAGCGGTTTACTGCTCGCGCTAAAATCACTTGCTCCCAACTAGATTTGTATGTGGCTCCCTCTGACGGCTTTCATCCTTTCTAACGACAGTCGTGAATTTAACGGGATCCCGTGCTTCTGAGGATCCTAGACCGTTAGCATTCCATGATTAGATGAATCCATCACAATCATTAGTTCTCGGGAGCACGACATGGTATATTATTAGTTTAAACGCCTTGATCATTGCATAAACCGACCGTAATTGGCCGCCTTGCGCAGCGCCTCAAACCGGTCGTAACCGGCTGGTGGCGGTTTCCCCTGAAACTCCAACGGGCTTGCGTATTCAATTCAATTAAACTTTAATGTCCATTTAAAATGGACAATTCCCCGGTTTTTTACAGATATAAAATGCGGTTACTATATCTGCGGTGACACGAATAAGCACAAAGTTTATACATATTCGGCAAAAAATAACACAAAATACAGGCGATCCGCGTAGTTTTCTAGGGACGCCTTAGCTTCGCGTCGAGTAAAAAAAATTGCTTCGGCGCTAAAAAGACAAATATACTAGTTATTTGTTTGCACTGTACTATTATTTGTTTTGAACAATTTGCCCCCCTATACTGTTATTCGGCACTATACTATTATTAAATTGGATCGATTTGCCACCCTATACTGCTATTTCGCCTATACGTTTATTCGGCACTCAAGAGTACTGGTATCTAAGAACGAGGCGATGGCGTGGACCACAGAGTCTTTAAGCTCCAGTGCCGCATTTAATGGGGCGGGACATTGGGCAGTTGCCCTCGTATGTAACCTATTGCGTTTTTCGTTTTTCGTATGTAAGCTATTGCGCCACTACATGGTAGATTGGTAAGCTAAAGCGTGCGCCTCTTGGCCTCTCACTTTGCGAGATACTCCACTGTTAGACTCCCCTGTCAAGGGCAGTGCATTATCATTACTGCATCGCCGACAGTGATTGCTATGTGCAGTCAGGACTTTACAAATGACGATGATATTATTTGTAACAGTTAAATATGTCCTAGTATATTTGTAACAGTTAAATATGTCCTAGTATATTATTGAAGGTGAAATGAAGAAATTACGTTTGATGCCTCATCCACATTAATGTTGTAACAATAACAACCTGCATTTTTGT
This sequence comes from Lamellibrachia satsuma, assembly GCA_033239005.1. Taxonomy (NCBI): domain Eukaryota; kingdom Metazoa; phylum Annelida; class Polychaeta; order Sabellida; family Siboglinidae; genus Lamellibrachia; species Lamellibrachia satsuma. The sequence continues at coordinate 221,899 of BSQZ01000130.1, read as the reverse complement.
GTATGCGGGTAATTATGACATGATTATAATAAACTATAATGTAATGTAATACAATACAATACAACACAATATAATATAATGTAATATAATATAATAATAACCTTTATTTATATAGCGCCGTATATCCGGAAATAGCAACTGTTCAGATGCGTCTAAAAATGGTTTCTAAGAACGAGGCGATGTCGTGGATCACAGAGTGGTTAAGTTCCGGTGTCGTATTTAAGGGGGAGGGGCATTGGGCAATTGCCATTGCCTCTGACTTAACTGTTTTATTTGTTCGTATGTAACCTGCCACTACATGGTAGGCGTGGTAGCACGGATAGCGTGTCCCCCCCTTGGCCTTCATCTCCCACATTGCGAAATCCTAGACTTCCCTTTCAAGGGCAATGCATTCTCCTTGCTGCATCGCCGACAGTGATCGATATGTGCAATCAGGACTTTGCAAATTAATATTTCGTAGTATATTATAAAGGTTGAAATGTCTTCTAGAAGATTCTGGCATTTTCCTTTTATCCTGGGAGACTCTGCTCACTAGGAAGTCATGTAGTGGCCACGTTGCGCATGCGCAACTGGAACTGGCATGTGTTTTAATATATATATATTTTACTGGTGGAGCACACTGTTTAAATTTACAGACCAGTGCTATTATACACCGTATATGTGTAGGATAAGTATTGCAATAGTTGTGTATGTTAGTAAAACATACATGCATGTATGTCTATCTACCTACCTGACAACCTATATATACTCGCCTGTCTACCTACCTACCTACCTATCTGTCTACCTGCCTCTCTGCCTACCTACCCGACTACCTTTTATTTTGCAAACATATGTATACCTAAAATTGCTTCACACACTAGCATACCCAACTACAAGAAACCGTTCTCGGAAGTTATCTAGTGGCCACGTTGCGCATGCACAACTAAAAGTGGCTCCGAAAACCGCCAGTGGCCCTAAGGGTAGCAATTTCATGTGATGGCATGTCGGCGGTTTTTTGTTATGCTCAATAGGTCGCATATGTTTCCCCTAGAAGATACCATTTCGGGAAGTGAGTGGTTCCGCATGCGCAACCGGATACACGCACTGGGCGATAACAGACGTCCAAAATTACTCGAGTGCCGAATAAGCGTCCCTATACGCGTATTTATTTGATGAAAAATGCCGCCCTCTATGCACCTTATTTGGCACTATACACGATACTAATCGTGGCAAATTATGCAGGGCATAATTTTTTAGGAGAGCAATCCCTCTCACTCCCTATAGCTAGCGCTAATCAATCATCCACGGAGCGGTTTACTGCTCGCGCTAAAATCACTTGCTCCCAACTAGATTTGTATGTGGCTCCCTCTGACGGCTTTCATCCTTTCTAACGACAGTCGTGAATTTAACGGGATCCCGTGCTTCTGAGGATCCTAGACCGTTAGCATTCCATGATTAGATGAATCCATCACAATCATTAGTTCTCGGGAGCACGACATGGTATATTATTAGTTTAAACGCCTTGATCATTGCATAAACCGACCGTAATTGGCCGCCTTGCGCAGCGCCTCAAACCGGTCGTAACCGGCTGGTGGCGGTTTCCCCTGAAACTCCAACGGGCTTGCGTATTCAATTCAATTAAACTTTAATGTCCATTTAAAATGGACAATTCCCCGGTTTTTTACAGATATAAAATGCGGTTACTATATCTGCGGTGACACGAATAAGCACAAAGTTTATACATATTCGGCAAAAAATAACACAAAATACAGGCGATCCGCGTAGTTTTCTAGGGACGCCTTAGCTTCGCGTCGAGTAAAAAAAATTGCTTCGGCGCTAAAAAGACAAATATACTAGTTATTTGTTTGCACTGTACTATTATTTGTTTTGAACAATTTGCCCCCCTATACTGTTATTCGGCACTATACTATTATTAAATTGGATCGATTTGCCACCCTATACTGCTATTTCGCCTATACGTTTATTCGGCACTCAAGAGTACTGGTATCTAAGAACGAGGCGATGGCGTGGACCACAGAGTCTTTAAGCTCCAGTGCCGCATTTAATGGGGCGGGACATTGGGCAGTTGCCCTCGTATGTAACCTATTGCGTTTTTCGTTTTTCGTATGTAAGCTATTGCGCCACTACATGGTAGATTGGTAAGCTAAAGCGTGCGCCTCTTGGCCTCTCACTTTGCGAGATACTCCACTGTTAGACTCCCCTGTCAAGGGCAGTGCATTATCATTACTGCATCGCCGACAGTGATTGCTGTGTGCAGTCAGGACTTTACAAATGACGATGATATTATTTGTAACAGTTAAATATGTCCTAGTATATTATTGAAGGTGAAATGAAGAAATTACGTTTGATGCCTCATCCACATTAATGTTGTAACAATAACAACCTGCATTTTTGTGTATGCGGGTAATTATGACATGATTATAATAAACTATAATGTAATGTAATACAATACAATACAACACAATATAATATAATGTAATATAATATAATAATAACCTTTATTTATATAGCGCCGTATATCCGGAAATAGCAACTGTTCAGATGCGTCTAAAAATGGTTTCTAAGAACGAGGCGATGTCGTGGATCACAGAGTGGTTAAGTTCCGGTGTCGTATTTAAGGGGGAGGGGCATTGGGCAATTGCCATTGCCTCTGACTTAACTGTTTTATTTGTTCGTATGTAACCTGCCACTACATGGTAGGCGTGGTAGCACGGATAGCGTGTCCCCCCCTTGGCCTTCATCTCCCACATTGCGAAATCCTAGACTTCCCTTTCAAGGGCAATGCATTCTCCTTGCTGCATCGCCGACAGTGATCGATATGTGCAATCAGGACTTTGCAAATTAATATTTCGTAGTATATTATAAAGGTTGAAATGTCTTCTAGAAGATTCTGGCATTTTCCTTTTTATCCTGGGAGACTCTGCTCACTAGGAAGTCATGTAGTGGCCACGTTGCGCATGCGCAACTGGAACTGGCATGTGTTTTAATATATATATATTTTACTGGTGGAGCACACTGTTTAAATTTACAGACCAGTGCTATTATACACCGTATATGTGTAGGATAAGTATTGCAATAGTTGTGTATGTTAGTAAAACATACATGCATGTATGTCTATCTACCTACCTGACAACCTATATATACTCGCCTGTCTACCTACCTACCTACCTATCTGTCTACCTGCCTCTCTGCCTACCTACCCGACTACCTTTTATTTTGCAAACATATGTATACCTAAAATTGCTTCACACACTAGCATACCCAACTACAAGAAACCGTTCTCGGAAGTTATCTAGTGGCCACGTTGCGCATGCACAACTAAAAGTGGCTCCGAAAACCGCCAGTGGCCCTAAGGGTAGCAATTTCATGTGATGGCATGTCGGCGGTTTTTTGTTATGCTCAATAGGTCGCATATGTTTCCCCTAGAAGATACCATTTCGGGAAGTGAGTGGTTCCGCATGCGCAACCGGATACACGCACTGGGCGATAACAGACGTTTTTAACACGCAAATCACAGGAAGACATGTTGCGTATGCGCAACTGGAAGGTCCGTCAGGAGTTTTTTTGGAAGTTGTTTTTACGAAAAGTAGTTCTAGACTGGTCGCTATGGGCGCTGGTACAACGAAAATAAGTCACCAGTAAGCGCCAAACAGTTATTAGGCACTATAACATATCACACTAATTTGCATACCTACAGAAAGGCAAGTTGAAGCAACGGAAAACGTGCATAACCAGTTGTCTCAGCCAGACGTAGTTATTGTTTTTATATATGGCCATAAAACCAAACTAGCAATTTTAGCGAATTATCCTTTTCATATTCGGAAAGTACACCTTGCAGCGCATAAAAATACCTGATTAATGACAACTAATTTAAATATTTATTACTTCAAAACAGAATTTCTTTTGAAAACCGTTCGTAACAATTAAGAATTTTCCAAACCAAAACAATCAACGAAAATTGCCCGTTCTTGGCTAGGACTAAATGTTACCACGCTATGCAAGCCTTAGGACATGCATGCACGCTATGCAAGCCTCAGGACATGCATGCACGATATGGACAAGTTATGTATGGTTATTTGTAGTAATTGTCATAATTGATTTATGATTTATAAACGCAAAGTAAAATTAAATTGGCAAAATATGTCACAGATTACCCATTATTAAGCTCCAGACACTGGGTTTGTCGTGATAGATAAGGACACGTTTATATATGTGCAGAAAGCTGTCAACTACTACACTTCTACCCTCATATACACCTTAGGTCCATCTCATCAATAATTGGAAATGACGACGTTTCATGCATGAGAATCGACCAAATATATATATACATATATATATATATTTTTTTTATTTTTATTTTTTTTATTCTGGGGCATGTTTTCATGCCAAAAGCAATCAAGGCGTATGTGGTTGTAGCGGTTATCATAGTAGGCATACACTTGTAAACGACAAACACATGTACAAGCATATATGTCATTCTATCATACATTCCAATATTGTAGAAGCTGTATTACTCAGTCGTGTGGATGCTTACTTGCAAACTTGCGCTAAATCAGCTTGAACAAAAGCCTGAGCATGGGGCTGAGCTGTGTGTGTTTAAAAAATTATTAAGGTTTTACACTAAGCATGGTTCACCGGTCCATATCTCGTTTGAAGATGTTTCAAAAGCATTTGTTCCAGTCGATCGACATTAGCTTATAACAAAACATGCACTACGTGGTGTATCAAAACATACATTTAGGGTACTCAGCCTTGAGTACAATAACCAATGCGTATGTGTCCGGTGAGGATCTACCTACTCACACACATAAACTAGGATTGACAAGTCACTGAATCTTATTATTCAGAACAGTACAGTTAGTGACATGTATTGTACGTCGAAATTGCTGATTCGGTGGGTTGTATATTTTTTAATGTATACTGTTTTTACTAATATATTTAATTTCAAGGGACATGCTACGTTAATGTGACAGTTGATCGATATAGTAAGATTATCAACACAACTTTTTAGTGACGTAACAAAGTTTACACAACGAACGTTTCACTGATCACCCCTTTGTACTGAAATTATAACATCCGAACTCAGTAATACACAAGCGACCTTCTTTGCGTTTGTCACAACTGTTGTTTGTATATTCCAGTACAACTTCTTATCAGAGGTTGGGGTGCACAGAGTGAGGCGGGCGGCTCGTTCCGTAAAACATGTTTCGCTAATGCGGTAGGTAGCAGAATGGTTTGGTGACACTGTCATAACGCGTGACACACATACACACACAAACACATGCATACACGTGCAGCACACGCACGCACGCACGCACGCACGCACGCACACAAACACACGCACACGCACACAAACACGCACACGCACACGCACACGCACACAAACACGCACACAAACACGCACGCACACGCACACGCACACACACACACACACACACACACACATGGTATACATAGATTCAACGATAAAGCGAGGGACACAGACATACGTATACAGACAGAGACAGAGGTGCAATTGACATAGTGGTTATATCTTTTGTAGGTTGGCTATGCAGCGACCGCCTGGGCAGGAGTTGATCGACAATAACTATTTAGAGATGTGGCAGAGACTCATGAACTTGGCATGTTCGATGATGCCCTTAGTCACTATAAATTTAGTGTTGTTAGACATTCCCTTGGGCGAAGACTCTGCGAAAATACTTTCCCCGATATTAAAAACGCTCCACCTGAAAAAACGCACACTGCGATTCCAGACACAAGGTGAACAACACTTTCTAGATGAAGCACGAGAAAACGTAGTACAAGGTGATCTGTGAGATAAACTACTTGAGAAATATACGGTGCTGGACATAGAGCGACTGCCAGTTGACAAACTGAACCTCGCAGAATATGAAGAGCTCTTACAGATCCTCGTGGAACTTAAACATACGACAGTTTCCCTGGCAACCATATTTTATAAGATGTCACAGGACGTCGATTTCGAAACAATACAATCCAGGCTACACAGGCAACATCAATTCCTAGACAAGGCACTAGTTTACATGTAAACTTTATGAGATAGAGACGGTATCGGACGGCACAGGGTGGGTGCCACCAGAGCCCCATTGAGCACATACAGAGAGAGAAATCAAGAAATTTAGGGTCACCAAGAGAGCAATTTATCTAATATCTATAAGCGTAAGGTAAGCCCGGGTGGAACATTTTCATTGGGAAATTTCCTCTTCGATGAAACAGAGAATTTTCAGGTTTAATTGGGGCACAAAGAGAGAAAATAATTTTTTTTTCTTCGGACTGAGAGAGAAAAATTGTCAATAACAGGGGCATTTGTAAACCCCAATATAGGGAGTACCCCCCCGGGAATTCACTATTCCGCACTTTTTGGTAATCTACGCAATACCACTGAGAATCAACATGTGCGAATAAGCACAGTTCCATTAGTACATACTGTTTGTACCTGCCTACAAAGCAAACAAAGGGAGGAGAGGAAAACAATAAAACGACCATTTGATCTAGTAAGTTTTTCTTCTATTCCCTTGAGCCATGGGCTAAACACAGTGTGAAAACTCTACATTCGTCTGTCCGCAGCTGCACCAGACACTCCGTCTAGTGTGTCGATGTTTACAGCCTTTTATTATATTTTTAGCGTTCTTCCAAGTTTTGTTGAGGAATTCCCCGTTCTCAGTTTCGAGATGCATTCCGGTTATGCGTTGCTTTAGGGAGTCTCTCTGGTGTAAATCTCACCACATGGTCCAAGTGTGTCCAGATCTTCTTTATTATGGTTGTGGATCTATAACCCTCTTGACAGTAATATTTTATTACTTCGGTTCTTTTTTGTTCTTTCCAATATGCTCCTATTATTGTTCGAAGCCATTTTTCTCTAATTAGTACAGTTTATTTTATATTGCATGTGTGCTAGAGCTTTCATATTCTTACATCAACAAATATATAACCTTTGAGATCTTCATTTTCGTTGAATGTTGAATGAAGCTGTCTCTTGTGGTATTGTTGTTCTTATCTAAATTCCCTATGGTTTGTTATCACACTCCCCAGGTAGGTGAATTTGTTGGGCCTATTTTAAATGTGTGTTCCGACCAATTTTATTGTAATGTCAGATTTATGTGTTTCAATAATGTTCCTCTTTGTCGCAGTGATATTCTTCCCTGTTTATTTGAGCCTTACTCTGAACCCATCATAGCCAAGATGATAAATATTAGTGATGTGCACATTTCAAACTGCCTTTGTGCAAATTAAGACTCCATGACGTATTTTTGCTACGTAATATGCCAAAAAATTACAAGCAATCTACGAAGAAACTGCCGCGCTTCCAGTGTCTTTCACACATTTCCCCAGCATCTTTGTCGAGTTTCGTTAGCATCTAGTATGAGACAAACCAGTCGACGGGATAGGTCGTTGAGTTTCCGCCTAGCCTCTCGTGACCGCAGCACGCCCAGTCTTCCTCTGTGTAATCCCCTTCGCTCGTCACGCGCGTGAATCGCCACGACGGATTGTCACAAAACGCGATGCCGGCGCCGTCGATCGGAACAGTGCAGACGCTGACCGAGTTCTCGGCGATAACGACTTCATGTCGCACCAGCAGATACTTCGCGCTCAGGAGCTCCGTGTCGTTGACCCCTTTGGTAATCAGGAGGCGCACGGCCGCACCGCTACGCACAGCCGACACTAACTGGGTAGAGTCGCCGGCGGTCGCGTTGTCACTGGCGTTAGTTGCACAAACGCGCTCCCACGGTCGTGTGTCTATGAACCAGCTGACTTCACTGTCTATGACAGTGTCGGCGTGCTGCGTTGGCGGAGTGGAAGCCATGTTGACCCGTCTTACTAGAACATCTCCGGTTGTGGAAACCATGAACCAAGCTCGGTGTGTCTGACCCTCGGACGCCATGCTTATATTTGTCGGCGTCTTCGTTCCGTCGTCGGTCACCACGTGTAGCAGTAGTGCATCGGCGTGATCGTCTCGCACTCGGATCGCATCCGCTTCTGCCGTGATGGCGTCCAGTGCCGATATCTGGACGCGGACCCGGTGTCCGTCCCTGATAGCGTCGAGGAGGTTCGACAGGTTCCCGAATACTGACTGTCCGCTGCTGTTCTGCGTGTACACGAGGCGCCAACACGTATCAGCGAACCAGTCGATGTTCCCGTCACGGTCTGAAGACGAAAGTCTGCCAAAGTCGTCGATCTTCCTACGCGTCGTCCGAATGTGGCCAGCGGGCGTCATCTGCTGACTTACCCAGAACGAGTCTGGCTGTCGGAACTCGCACCGGTCCCCGGAACAATTTCTCAGCTCGATTGCATCGACCGCCTGCCCGAACACGCAGGCACTGCAAGCATCAGACACGGTCTGCAGCGGTATAACTTCAGTGTGTTTCTCGTCGGTTGTGACACCCAGCACAGGGTAACCATTGGCGACGAGCATGCGTAGTCTAGTCGAATCACGTAACGCCATGCTGCTCATGGAATGGTACTTGACGTACCAGCGTGCTCCAGTGAACGTTACCCCTGTCGCTTCAGAAAGTCCAGTGCCTACGTACTTACGCAGTTCCTCAAAATGACCGGAAGTGCACGCCATTGCAAGTGACCAGTAGGCGTTGCTGTCCGCTGATTCATCATTCGTTTTCCAGTAGCGGATTCGCTTCGGCAGCTCTGCGCACACGTGATTCGGTGTGATCACGTGAAGACGATGCACATCAGAAGCGGTGTCTAGTCCCTCAAAGTAGACACGAACCAAACCGCCAGAATTCAGCGTCTGCCGTAAGTCGTCTAGTGTCCCATAGACGGCGACACCGTCTTGGTTGTTTTCGTACACCAAAGTCCAGTTGCTGTTACAGTCTGAAACATAATCGCACAGTTTCTAAACAAATTACCTTACAAGTGTGTCTTAGTGAACGGAATTTAGTTTTAATATGATTTGGCCGTTATAGTTTAATTAATATTGACCTTACCGTTCAGCATGCAACGTGAACATGATGTTCGAATACAAACATGGAAATTAAACAACAAACAGTCAACAAGATTTAACAAGATTTGCCATCCAAGCCAAAGGCCCAGACGGCAAGTGGACAAGGAAGCCATTGGCTTATCGAGAGTCCAACAATGTTCACCTACTTATAACCCGCCCTCCTGATATATGTGTCAACCTTGTTTTTAAACATATTCACGCTGCTAGCAGTTACACAATCTGTAGACAATTTGTTCCATTCATTTATTGTCCTATGTGAGAACGAGTGCTTCCTGATGTCCAATCTACATTGATCCTTTACTAATTTTACCTCATGTCCTCTAGTTCTGCTATCCTTCTTGAGTGAGAAAAACATATTTCTATCAATATTTTCATACCCTTTCAATATCTTAAAAACTTCAATCTGATCTCCTCTTAACCTCCTTGTCTCTAGAGTTGTTAAACCACATTCTTTCAGGCGTTCTTCATAACTAAGGTCTCTAAGTTCTGGAATCATTTTAGTTGCTCTCCTTTGTATGCGTTCAAGCGTATCTATATCCTTCTTACGATTTGGTCTCCATGCTTGTATACAGTATTCTAAATGAGGTCTAACTATTGCTTTATGAAGAGGTATAATTAACTTTTTTCCCTTGTATGTTATGTTTCTTCTAATCAATCCAAGAATTTGATTACCCTTTGAAGCTGCAATAGCACACTGCTCTGAAACTTTCAACAGTATCTCCCATTTTATAGTTTACATTCAAGTTCCCATGTCCTGTATGTAGGCATTTACATTTCCCAAAATTGAACAGCATCTGCCATTTCTCAGACCATTTCACTAATCTGTCTAGATCGTTTTGTAAATGTTGTTTATCACCATCAGTATTAACCGTTCTAAACAGTTTTGTGTCATCCGCAAATTTCAGTACGTTACTTGTTATACTGTCGTCCAAGTCATTGATATAAATTAAGAATAATATAGGTCCTAATACTGATCCTTGAGGTACCCCACTCAAAACCGATTTCCAATTTGAAACTTCTCCATCTACTACAACTCGTTGTCTTCTGTCAGTCAGCCATTGTTCTATCCAGTCAGTTATGCTATCCCCGATACCATGGGCTTTTAATTTAAGTAGCAATCTTTGATGTGGCACTTTGTCAAAAGCTTTCTGAAAATCTAAGTAGATAATATCTACTGGCGATCCCACGTCTATCCACTTAGTGATTTCTTCCAAAAAACATAACATATTTGTTAAGCATGACCTCGCTTTAAGGAATCCATGTTGAGATGAATTTAATAATTTATGCTTAACGAGGAAGTCCACCATATGGTCTTTAATTAACATTTCTAATAATTTACAAATCACTGACGTTAAACTTACTGGTCTGTAATTCTCTGACTTATTTCTCGAACCCTTTTTAAATAATGGTATAATGTTTGCTTCTTTCCATTCAAACGGAACAACTCCCTCTTTTAATGACAAGTTGAATACTCTTGCAAGTGGTCTACTGATTTGATCTATTGTTTCCATTAGTAATTTTGGAGGAATCCCATCCACTCCCGGTGATTTGTTATCCTTCATTTCCTTTATTTTCTTAGCTACCAATTCTGGAGTTACAACTAACGGTCCTAAATATTCAGATTTAGCCCTCTGAAATTTAGCATCAGCAACTGGTAATGAACTAATATCTTCTTTGGTAAACACTGAACTGAAGTAACCATTTAGGTCTTCCGCCATTAAAAACCCCTGTGATATTATATTTCCAGCACTGTCTTCTAGAGGTCCAACCTTGTCTTGTACGTTTTGTTTACTCCTGACATATGCATAAAAACTCTTGCTGTCATGTTTTATGTTACATGCCAGTTTTTGCTCATAGCTTCTTTTAGATTGTCTGATTTCAGTTGTAGCTGCATTAAGTGCCTCTTTGTATTTTGCATAGTCTTCTTCCTTTCTGGTACGCCTATAAACCCTCCACATAGTTTGTTTTAGCATTATTTTTCTAATAGCCTCTTTTGACAAGTGTTTCTTACTACACCGTTTTCCTTGTTTTCGGAATGGAACAAATTTATCGATGATACTCTCAATTTCATATTTTAGATTATTCCAACATTCAATTGCGGTCTTATTCATCAGCATGTTATTCCAATCTAGCTGTGCTAAGTATTTTCTCATATCTTTGTAGTTACCTTTGTGGAAGTTTCTCTTGTACGTTTTCTTATTTTTACTTTCTGATTTTACATTGATGTCAAAATGTATTTGATTATGGTCACTATTACCCAATGGTTCAAATATTTTTACATTGTCCACTAATTCTTTTTGTGATGACAAAACTATATCTAATACATTTTCTCCCCTGGTTGGTTCTAGTACGTGCTGAGTAAGAAAGCTATCCTGGATTAAACATAGAAATTGTTGATCCTCAATCCCTGTGCTCTCTAGAGAATTCCATTGTATGTGTCCATGGTTAAAATCTCCCATTATGATACATTCCCCTTTACTAACTTCCTTTATAGCGGTTTTTATTTTTGTGTTATCCTCTTCGTTTATGTTTGGACTGCGGTAAACTAATCCAATAGTTAATTTTGAATTTCCTGAAACAATTTTGCACCAAACAGCTTCATCGCAATCTGCTTCCCTTTCTAGTTTTATTTCATAAGCCTGAATAGATTCTTTAACATAATAAAATAACTCCCCCGCCCCTTCTTCCTATTCGATCTTTTCTAAACATTACGTATCCTGTCAGTCCTAATTCAGCATCTGTTATATCTATGTTGGCCCATGATTCAGTTATACCAATTATGTGAGGTTCAATATCTTCTACCATAATGTTTAATTCGTTTTTCTTATTTACTATGCTCCTTGCATTTAAACATACGCATCTATAACCTTTTTCAGAGATGTTTTTCGGATGATTTGATATTGGTTTATTTGTGCTAGTGGCCTCTTGTTCTGCTTGAGACACCTCTAGGTAACCCCCTGCACTTCTAGTTTAAAGAATGTTTACTTCCAAAAATATTTGTCATTGTACCCAAGTCGCTATCTACTGCTGCTGAAAGTTTGTCCGCGAATACTGCCACCCCCTTTCCACTTAAATGAAGCCCATCCTTCATGTACATATCTGCCCTCCCAACAAAACTTCCCCATAAATCCACAAATCCAACTTCCTCTTCCCTACACAGCCTCTGGACTAACATGTTAATTGCCATCCCCCAACAATTTCGATATTTGTGACCCCTCCTGCCCATTACAGGTAAAATCCCTGACAGTATTACCTGCTCAACCCGCGTCTGTTTTAGTGTTCTGACCAACTGCCTATATTTCCTAACTATGGCAGTTGTACCCTCCCTCTCTACGTTATTTGTCCCTACGTGTACTAAAACAGATCCACCCTTACCCGAGCCTACGATGTTTTTTACCCTCTCAGTTATCGCCTCTATTTTGGCTCCAGGCAAGCAGACCACCACATCATCTCCCTTGTTTAAGACTCTGTCGGTCTTCCTAACTATCGAGTCCCCCACAAACACCCTCGCTCTCTTCCTCACCCCCTCTATCACTGCTGCAGAATAACTCTTCCTTTCGATCCCCTCCATCACATTCTGTCCTGACCCCTTCCCTCCCGTCTCCCCCACTCCCTTCTCCTTCCCTCCTGTCTCCGCTACTCCCCTCTCCTTCACTCCGGTTGTCTTCCCTCCCGTCTCCCCCACTCCCTTCTCCTTCCCTCCTGTCTCCCCTACTCCCCTCTCCTTCACTCTGGTTGTCTTCCCTCCCGTTCCTTTCCTTCCCGTCTCCTTACGTCCTGTCTCCCTATGACCTGTCACCTTCCCTCCTCTCAGCTTCCTCCCAGGCTGAGGTGAGCTCTCCCTAGCATCTCTTGTGTCTTTCTCCACTTTATCGTCTACAGTTCCCCCACCGGAACTACTGGCACAACTCCCCTGTTCCCTTCCCACCATTGCCACAACGAGCAGCCTCAGCTCTTCAAATTATATTAACGCAGGCATGCACGCACACACAAACACACCTCTGCATGACTTGCAAGTATGAGACTTCCAATCGCATTTTTTCTTTATGTCGTTCCACACTAGTCTAACAGGACATGGCCGCCGGTCGTACAGCTGCGTACTGGAGCATGAGGCGAACACGTGACAGCCTCGACACGACTGGTAGTTCCCATTCGGCAGGCCTGCGCATGACCGGATGCAACCTGGTCCAGTGGTGATGCAAAGCTCGGCTGAAACACAATATATTGACCATTGTCAGCAATTCCAAAGTGCTACGGTTACTATTACAAGTTTACGATATACATGCATTAAGTCAGTTACTTCAACGTTCTGAAGCTGTATGTCAACCGTTCTTTTAACGGACTATAAAAAGAAAGATCCATATGTTGTAAATTAATTGTCGCTATATGTTACCATATACTGCCGTGTAATATATGTGTATGTTGCATTCATATATAAATAAAGATAAACAGAATTGTTCCGTATGGAAATGCCGGTTTGTTTTGTTGCCATTAAAAAAAATACAACCAAGCACACGTAACGCCATTGTACTTAGCCACATGTTATACTAAAATGCATTTATACGGCTTTAGGAAATATGTATTCCTTGAATGTCTGCTGTGATACGTTGTTATCGAAGAAAGTATTCAGTATTATTTTACAGTTCTTTTACTTCGATATCTGTTTGATGTCGAATTTCTTTAAAAAAAACCGAGAATGTTGGTTCCGCAAAAGAAATACGACTAGTCTTTCTGCCACGCACCCGGACGCACAGATTATAGCTATGTTAAATACATCCGTACGCATCGTGCAGTAATAATAAAATTTAATATATTACTGCTGCTAGCAGTCATACGTTAAACAATTGTGTAGTTGGAAACGTTGTCACCAATAATAACAATACCAATGTAACAACTGTTCTCTAAAATATGTCCTCTACAAATTGTGCAGTCACATATATAATTTCTTAACAGAAGAAAACCGAATAAAGAAGTCAGTCTGATGAACACAGCTGAAACAAATGGAACAATTTATCGCGCGAAATTATTAAGTATTAATATATAACTATATTTCCTTACCTCTACACGGCTTGCAGGAGTTCGACGCCCAATCACATGTTTTGTTGACGTTATTCCATAAAAGTCCGGTTGCACACGGTCTGATGTCGTATAGATTGCCACTGGGATTTGCATAACAATATCAATATCTGAATAGATATATTAGGGCCATTCAAAAAAAATAATACATGTGAACATGAGGCACGTTTTCGTTTGCTTTAATCATGACAAAACTATGTAGTGCATGAACGTACTGCCGCGTTCTCTCACACTCATTTGCAAGGATCGGCGACTTATGCTCCCCCAGTGAACGTGCTTTCTGTCCCCATGTATATTCTTTCTGTCTCCATGTATATTCGTCTATGGACTAGCCCTTGCCAATAAAAAATACATAAAAGTGTTTGCATATATCCACTGTAACCTCAGTGAGAGTAGCTTGCGTAGGATTTGCTTAGAATATTATATCAATACAATGAAGCTACGTTTTCCAACGTTCAGGAAACTATAACAACATAGCATTTTATTATTGCTACGTAGCTTTCATCAAGTGTTATGACAAATAGAAGAGAAATTCCCATGTCGTGTCAATTTTCAAAGGATCTGTAAAAGCAGCGATTATGGTGCATGACGCGAACCATTGCTTCACGGGTCCGCCCATCCAGTTGTGTCATACGAAACGGGGGGGGGGACGTGTCAATGGTCATAAATATATTTCTTGTCACCGACGTTTTTGAGAAAAAAATAAGTTTGCTGAAACTACTTCAGTTTGTTGGTGATTTAATTGAACGTCAATTTGACCAAACACACATAGTATCGATGACAAAATAAGGACGCACCTTTGTATGTGTATATATGAAATTCCATAAACATTATATCGATTTGTTCCACACGAGTAGTCTGGTATTCAGAGTTACTTGCAAGCTGAGCTCATGATTGCTACTTTAATTAGAATTATATATTATTATATGGATTGCAATAGGTCAAATATTATTGTCCTTTTTCAACATCTTATAGTATGACATTACTAACTCAATAGTAATTTATGTCTTTGGTTGTAGTTGTGTTTATTAATTCGCACTATTTTCGCGAGGAAGATATATTAACCAAATATAAAAACTTAGGTAGAACATGATTATGTGCATATTTTGCACATTAGAAATTGCCATTTTTCAAGTCAAAATGTGGCAGAATGTCTCGGTGTGTCTGACAATTTAAAATAGTGGTGCGGTGTTGAAACCAACCTGTCGCATGTAGAGTATATGTGACAACCGCGACAAGATTGGTAGTCGCCGTCCTGAAGCCCGTCGCAAGAGTTCACACATTGGTCGCCAGTTGTCACGCACAATTCATCTATAATTCGAACACACTAGATATAGTAGTCTGTGCTTACCGCAACTCGCTGACTTTAAAACCACAATGTCTGATCATTTCTTTCTTATTACCATGTTATATCGCATACGATATATCTAGCAGCAAACTGTTAACGCCCAAATGTGTTTTAATAAATGGTTATGTTAAATATATAGTAAAACCGTAATATGTTTAATTTGGATGTTTCGATTCGAATATCATATTTACATTGCATGCAAAAGAGCAGGGTCGATATCCGAAGGCATATATGAGCAATATTTTAGTAAGAAATTGTGGTGAATTAATAATTAATTTTGATGGTCAATATGTTATAATACATAACATATAATATGATTTAACCAAAAATACAGATTAATTTTGTATATTTAGCAGAAGTCTAACCAAATCTGGTCCCTGTAGCAAACGCAAAACAGAATCAAGCAGGCGTGTTGTGATTTATGTTTTCCTAATATACCGAATGATAATATAATAGTTGTTTCTACAACACTATTTCCTTAACAAAATAGCATTGACTGTTTAATGTTGTTCATTTTCAAGTTCACCATCACGCATAAAAGCATTGTTTCCAAGAATATGCGTTTGACTTTCTTTGAAAAGCATAATACTATACCGTGTTTTGGTATTAATCACATGCATGGACTGTTCTCAACCTTCGTAAATGCATGCACATTTTCAGTTCTATATATCGTTTGTTGTTTGGAAGGCATTCTGGCTTGGATAAACAAATTAATACACATTCCTAAAGTGGACTGTGATAACATTTTACAATGAATGAATGTCATTCTAGATTCCTAGCAATGTTATATTGTATGTTATTAGTGCGTGACATGCATTGTTTTTTTAGACAGTGCCATTCAGTTCTGGTGCAAATGGATATAACTGTGTGTGTATTGGGTGTGTATCCAGTAACCAACATCGGTGGAACTATTGATACAGCATAACAACGCAGTGTTACGATTGGGGATGGCATAATTAACTGGATGCAAAAATGGTTGACTGGCAGAAGACGGCGTTGTAGAAGAGGTCTCAAACCGGAAATCAGTTCTGAGTGGGGTGCCAAAAGGAGCAGTGTTAGGACAGTGTTTACTCTCAATGACTAGGACGGCGATATAACAAGCAACGTACTGCCATTTGCGAATGACACAAAAGGTGTTTAGAAAAGTAAAAAATAATGTTAAAATAATGTTAAATAACATTTTCAAAACAATGTATGTAAATTAGTCACATTTTCTGAAGAATGGCTGACGTTATTCAATTTTGGGAAATGTCATAAAAGAAAAGGACTTAGGAGTAACAACAAGTGCTGATGCGAAAGCTTCAGAGCAGTGTGAAGGAAAAAGAGCTAACTATAAAGAACTGGTGAGCAAGGAAGATATTGCCTTATCGTTAAACATGTCAGCCCTCTATGAATGTTGTGGATACTCATACTCGCATTGCTAGTAATAAACAATCGACATATAATTGCATACAATAGTTTCAGTCATGCAGAACTACATGAACATTTCATTCCTATTTAAATAGTACATATTTCTCATCATATATGCATACGATTATTTTACTCGCTACTTAATTTACTCATAGTAATATCCAATGTCAAGTTTCCCCTTCTAACCATGCACTCGAACTTGCCTTCGTCCATAAATGCGTTGGTTCTGACCACTCCAACCAGTAGGATACTGGCGACGCACATAAACTTCCACATGACCTCGTCACCTACTCCCATCTTCCGCATCTTTAACATTGCAACCTCTGATCGACGTCCTCTGTCTGACTTCTGGTGGCGGAATGTCGTCGACACAAGATACCTGACAAAGCCGTTTGTGGGCGTAGACTGAAGCGTGACTTATGATTCATCGCAACTTTTCTGACCTTTTCTGCTTTTTTTGCGACCATTGGCTGGTTAATATTTGTTGTCAAGGATATCATAGATATATCTTAAATAAAGTGGTGGGCATACATACATGCATGCATGCACGAATAAATACATACATACATGCATGCAAGCATACATGCATTCATGCACACATGCATACATGCATACAAGCATATATACATACATGCATACATGCATACATGCATACATGCATACATACATACATACATACATACATACATACATACATACATACATGCATTCATTCATTCATCATTCGTAAATACAAATACATACGTACATAGATACATACATACAGGCATGTACGTATATATACTTACAAACATACATACATACATATACACACACATGTACACATACATACATACATACATACATACATACATACATACATACATACATACATACATACATACATACATACACACATACACACACCCGCACGTTGTTCACGTATACATTCACGCAAACACTCTCATACACTCGATATTTTATAGTTGGGTGAATAAATAATAATAATGATAATAAAATTAATAATATCAAATAATAATAATAACTATTATTATTTTTATATTTTTATCATCATTATTATAATGTTCTTCTGTCATATGCACGCGAGTGTGTGCGTGTATATGAGTTAACGTTATCATCAACTAACTGTACACATGAGTTAACGTTATCATCAACTAACTGTACACATGAGGTGTTATTACGTTACTTCACAGGGAACGATCTGCGCATAGTTTTATTAGCCGCCGTTGGAGAGACGGAAACTATTCCAAGTAATCAATAACACGAAGTAACTCTATCGGTCCTTGTTCAATGATTTACATATGCTCGTTGTTGGGCAACAAGTGTTGCCGCGTCAACATTTGTATGTATTAAGTTTTCGGGAATTTGATCGTCCCACTACAAATTGGCATATATTCCAAGGATGCCTCATCTTAGTTATGCTCGCTGCCAAATCGTCTCCATACAAATTGTCACATTTACTAGATGAAACTCGATGAAAATACTCACCAGATTTACCCTTTTTCAAAGCACGTTTGCAATATGTTTTTTTTTGACTGGAGACCACCAGAACAATTCCTCTTACGACACACTTTAATTTCATGTTACGTAATTCTTCTAATGTTATTTTCCAACTAGTTATGTTACGACAACTTTCTATTAGGCTGTGACATATTCGGTGTAGTATGATTTACGTAAACAGGTCGGTATCATCTTAATGTGTATACACTTACCCTCAAATAATTGACCGACAGTTCACTCGAAAAATTATATGCATCAGATCAGCGCTTCAATATCTGTCGTTGTCGCTTCTTTATTGAAATATGAAGGTGCAACCAGTATAATACCCGGTAGTCGTTTTCTCAAAGTAAAAATAAATTGGCTAATATGCAAATAGAAAATAAATAAACTCAAACATTGTTTCAAAATGTTAACTAGCAGCTAGCAGATAATATTATCAACGAATGTTGATGAAATTATATTAGGAAAATGTTTTGTTTTAAGTGCTTTATGGCGTAACGAACAACTGAAGTAACTACACATTCGCTTCACTTTAACTGAAGGAAATGTCACAGCTGTGGCCGGAGTTGCATTATGTTTGAAAACATACCGTCGCGTAGACACATTAATTACCATGTTTGACTGCGGTTTTAAGACTTAACCTTTATCCATGTTTCCAAGCAACGACATCGATAACCAGGACCAACAAAGGAAATCCTTTGGGTGTGTCTGTGATATGAAACGCGGTCCTTACGACGATGCGTCGCTAACGCGACAAAAACAATTAATTATACAGTTCAAATTACATGCAGTGCGTGCCATGAATACCTTCGTCGTTACGTACATACGAACAAAACACAACGCCATGAATGCCTTCGTCGGCACGTACTTACAAAACACAACGCCATGAATGCCTTCGTCGTTACGTGCATACAAAACACAGCGCCATGAATGCCTTCGTCATTACGTACATATAAAACACAACTCAATGAATGCCTTCGTCGTTACGTACATACAAAACACAGCGCCATGCAAAAATAAGCGCAGTTGCGTAGTCACTGGATCATCGAGAGCAACGGAATTCGGGTCCTTCTGCTGCCGTTTCGAAGCTTGGGCCATTCCATTCATTCCACGTTGCCGCAATTCGCCCAGCAGTACAAACGAGTACCTGGCAAAACATGGCGATAGATATATGTAAGCGAAGTGTTTGCGCTATTATTACAGTGCAACTGGATGCTGAATGATTCCCAAAGAAATCTGGTTGGCGTTGGAACTGACATGTTTGCGTGGGGGGTGTAACGCGGTTCTAATGAGATAATACCGCGCTATGTAAAAGTATTCTTTACATTTGCATGTGAACTAAGATGTATACACATAATAAATTATATACCTTGAACCCAGATAGCCACCATCATACATACCTATTCACATATTAGTTGATAGGCTGTGCTACTCTAATTTGAAGTAGATCTACATTTGGTGGTTACACGATACCACCTCAATGAAACTCATGGATACATTGTCTTTGTTGAAACATGTGAAGCCGCGCCGCCAGCAATCAGTAACAGCAAACTTGGCAGTTTGTCATGTGCAGAAACCGTGACATTACGTCCCGCGCTCAACCGCGCGAGATAGTGTGACTCTTGACACAATTAGTGTAGAAGGTGCACGCTTAGCATTAATCATAATCGCTAGTCAGGGGTTGTAGTAGTAGAACGATAAACCTGGCAGATCGACCAGTTGAAACGTGCATTTCTCAGTTTTCTAACACATCATGCACATGTACGATGAATCATATGTACTCACTCCCAGAAACATGTCATGGTCGACGTGTTTCTGGGAACTGGACGCGCCCGCGACCAAACTTTAAAGAGCGTTCCATCGAAATGCTCATAAATGAATCCGCCTGGCGACGACGGGTCCTCTACCAATTAAAGTTGAGTTCCCGTATGCAGGACATGTCAATCTAAGGGAGCTATATTATTGGTTAAAACAGCAACTGAAAGGCTTTAACAGGTCGATCTGCCACGGGTACTGGTGTAGTCAGGCGCCCCTGGCAGCCAGGATAGTTTCAGTGCTTATAACATAAACATACGTTTGGTGCATCTTGTGATAACAGTTGTCAACTTAGAGGACATGCCAAGTTGATAAAATAATTACAAGTACACGACGTATCAACTGCTTTTTATATTGCACGTTAGTATTGTTGTTTAGCGCTATTTCACCAGACTATGCTCAAATGTAGAAGTGTCGTGACCGTTTGAACATTGGGGAGGGGGTGTTGAAGTTGATGGCTGCGAGTCATGGCTTCCGATTGAAGTTATCAAGCAAAATTTGCGCCTGCATTGTAGCGAACATTGGGAAAATATTGGGGGCAAAATATACTCGAGCCTATAGCAACATGTTGCGGTATGGTGAGCCCCACCCAAGCCTGTGTTGTACACATTGTGCATACAAAACACACAAGAGTTGTTTTTGACATAAATAAATCCCACTATTAAATCCACCCTGTATGGAATGCAGCTAAGCAACCATTCCAATATTTAATGTATCCAATCACACCTTGGCACAATGATTTTTTTTAATATCAGTCAAATGTTTTTCTAATTAATACATTAAAGCATTCATTCATGCATACGTAAGTACGTGCGGCCATTCTTAAAATCGTATATATATATATACATTTATATATATATATATATATATATATATATATATATATATATATATATATATACACACACACACATATATATATATATATATATATATATATATATATATATATATATATATATATATATATATATATATATATATATATATATATATATATATATATATATATATATATATATATATATATATATATATATATATATATATATATATATATATATATATATATATATATATATATATATATATATATATATATATATATATATATATATATATATACATATACATATACATATACATATACATATACATTTATTTATTAGCACAACTGCGTACATACCACCAGTTACAAACAGCTTGTTTGTATTTATTTTAGTATGATGTATTGACCAGGCTATTTGTATCATATATTTGAATAGCTATTGTTCCTTCTAATAAATGGGAATACATTCACAACACCCATGACAAATGCTAGGCGTGTATACACATACAATTTACGAACAAATAACAGTGTGATGTGCAATATGATAAATGTAGCGCCGTCGGTTAAGTTGCACCGTCGTGAATTTGTCAACTAATGTATTTTATTCGAGCATAGTTTACTTCGCCGAAGCCGATATCATTAATCTCTGATGTGATATTAGCTATACTCGATGCACGCCTACACGGTTACACGTAATCGCCGTTCAAAAGTCAGTAAACGACCAGGGGCGTATTTATGTATAAATTCACGTGGAAGCACAAATCCATGAGGGGGTGTGGGTGTCCATTTTTTTAAAAGCAAACTAATCATTTGCAATATGGTGCATTTTGAAGTAAAAAAAACAACAGTAGGCAAAGGTAAAGCTTCGGTAATAAGTGTGTATGAATGAATCATATCAACATAAAGGGTTCAATTACTACCCTCCCCTTCATTTGGACGGAATGCTGGCGCTACGCGACTGAACTGGTGGACAATACTTTCCGCAAGTAACGTCTTTGCCTTCTCGTAATGCGTAAGGGCAGACATCACCAACAGTATCACGACTACATGTTAGGATACAGGACAGGATTGATTTCCTCTATCGTGTCATCGAGTGTGGTTGGTATATCAGCAACATTCAATCTCTCCCATTTTGCCTTCCATCTAGTTGCTGATGCAGATCACCTGACATGTCGTCTTGGAACATCTCGTACAGCTGGACAATCTAGTGTCAGATTCACCCGCTGTCGTGATGTGAGGTACTGGGCCACGTAGTGATTCTGAGCTACTAATATACTTGTGTCCATTTCCTGCAGCAAGTGATACGCGAACGTTGCAATCACCCAACACTGGTTGGGCATGTCAGTAATATCACGTCACGTACTTCGGACGGCTCCTCTGTCAACCAGCATTGAGTTGCTTGCTCGAGACGATAGCATATAGTCCCGCTAGCTTAACAGCACAGTCAACGAATACATTCCATTCTTCTGGATCGGTCCTCTCCTGCTGCAGCTGGGTGATTGTAGTGGTTGCCTCTTTGGCAGAGGCTACAGTGTTTGGCCTGTAGGAATGTGGTCAGAGGACGCCGACCTTGGAGGATATGTTCAGTGGTCACTGGTATTATGATAAAGCCACATTTTTAATGGGCAACAAGAAGCATCCAAATATCACAGGGTAATGTATTCAGTAGTGAATGCAGATTTGAATGTATGCAGGACGTTCGCAGGAGTGGATTACCTTGCCTCACAGAAATCGTGTGAATATGCAGCATTGTAAGAAGATGCCCCTGTGTCAAAAACTGTTTAGGGGTGCCGTAGAACAAATACAGAATCTATCACTCGCTAGTCTACCCCCCCCCTGTTATTCACATCTGTAGTTTCCGGGTCTCTCTTCACATTATATCTTCGTTATAATATTGGTATTCGTTTTCTAGCTCTAACAACCTTTTCCTTACCAATGCTGTCGTTGTCAAAGTGTCCTTGCTCAGTCTTTGGATGTGTCGCAGTCTCCTCCCAACTAGCCCCGTTTCCCTACGTTTCTTCATTACAATCCCTCCGAATCATTCTACCATCCTCCTGTTGTCGTCTCTTTAGCTCTACGCGTCATCCGAACCCAGTTAGTATATGCTACATGTAGTTCCTCATGTCGCTATGTCAATGCCTGTGTACTCAAAATACATGACACTGCTTCAACATGCCAACTTGTACGATACCTATCAGTACCGACATATCGCATCGAGTAACCGAACTACCGTCAAACGTCACTAAGCCTATTACGTGTTGTTAATAAATAAAAGTTGGAACACATCATTTATGGTAAAAAAATAAGACACCCCCCATCAATATTGTATTTGCTGATGTTCACAAATTATTTTAAATTAACACTGTTAATTGCTCTATGTTGGAGCACATCGATTACGAAAAAAATTCAAACACGTCTCTTCTACATTGTATTTTTTTAAGTTCACAAACGAAATTTAAGTTAACTACACATTGTTAATCGCATTATGAACAGGCATGTGATTGCTAGAGCTCTTGTATTGCGATTATTATAGAATACAATCTGACACACCGTTTGGTGTATCATATAACTTATATGTGTCCACGAATTACTGTACATAATGAACTACAACACATGTACTAGAATCTACGCCCATCTCTGTATTAGTTTCATTCCATAGTCACCGTTACACATCAAGTCCGCAATGGCAGCACCTCACAAGTCAAGGTGGGTAAACAGTATCGCCGCCTGGCGGCTAACTCATAGTCACATCTCGTGTTAGGGTGGCATCACAGCTGTACAAATAGGGTCATTAGTATACTACAATACATATGCGATTTTTTTTAGAGGTACAATTGTGTATGCGGATCCTTCCACATACAAAAACATACATATTCATAAACGAATGTTAAGTTAACTACACAGTATTAATTGCACTATGGACTGCACTGTGACATCTAGAGCTCTTGTGCTGCGATACATATATTAATATATAGTGAATGTCAGTTCAGTGCTGTTATTAAGCATAACTTTGGAGGACTATTAAATATACTGTGGGCGACTCATCACGATGGACATTGACGCTAAGCGGACAGCGCTAAACGGCTTTCACAAAGATTCGAGCATGTTTGGTCATTTACGCGGCCAAGGTCCCTTTCTACAATTTGCCAACTTTTTTGGGGATTCAGCACACCCGATTTTTGGGGATTTTTTGGGGATTCGGCCCACCCAATTCATCCTACCAAAGTTGATACAAGAACATTCGTATATTAATTAGAAGAGTGTTTGTCTATTTTGTGGACAAATCGGGAGCATTTTTTTCATCTAATGGGTCAAGAACCCACCCCACAGTTTGCTAACATCACTCTTGGGATTCACCACACCCAAGTTACCATAACGCAATTTGTCGGCATCAAGCTTTACTAAGAAATGCCTACGGGACCCCTTTTGAGAGACATATCTGGATTTCGGCACTACTACTACTACTACTACTACTACTACTACTACTACTACTACTACTACTACTACTACTACTACTACTACCACTAATACTACCACTACTACTACTACTAATACTGCAATCACCATCATAGTATTATTGTTATTATTATCGCTATTGTTATCGGCTTTGTCTTACCTATCCCATCGTTATCGTCATCCTCGTTATAATATTTTGCGTGCATGCGTGTGCACATATATGTGGAGGCGCCACGTACCAACCTTGGTGTGACGATGCACGTGGAAATGTAGCTTCACCTATGCACCAAAGGCCCGTTCACACGGGCGAAATTGTGTCGCCAAACCAATAGGACGCACCGGTTTTTGTTGCTTAGAAGAAACGATACAACTAAATGGTTGGGCGATTCTGTGTCGCCCGACCTATCGGACAACTGACCACACGTGTGAACTGGCGTTTAGTGACCCTCAATAGCAGGACTATTTGTAGCAGTATTCGCAGTAGCAACAATAGCAGTAGTAGCTGCATATGAAGCAGTAGCACAATGTCAACACTATTCGCAGTATTCGCAGTATTAGCAGTAATAGCTGTTGCGACAATAGTTGAAATACTCGCAGTAGCAGCAACAATAGCGCAGCAAAAGTTTGTGATGTAGCATTAGTAGTAACAATAGCTGTAGTGACACTATTAGTATTCATAGTAACAATAGCTGTAGTTACACTATTAGTAGTAGCGGTAGTAGCAGCAGTAGATTTTGTTCTACCATTTTTCAAAATGTAGGGAAAAAAGTTAAACTAATGTAGGTTAAAAGTATATACCGTATAACCAGTATAGCATACATGAACAACAAAAGGTGTTTAATTGTCATTACCTACTTTACCTAGTAATCGCATAGTTCCTTGAAAAAGGTGAACATCCCAAGAAACCATTAAGGAAAATTTAAATCGCATTTCATCATATTCGTTTTGTTTTGTTTCAAGTTAGTGACGACCACTGTAATAAAGCATATGCTCACAAAATATTACACACATAATATCATAGTGATAACGACACGTGTTGCCAAATTAGAAACTAAGCACTTTTGACAACCAGTCCAACAAAAAAACTGTCCAGGTGTCATCATTAAATTAAATGTTACATGACATAGGTCAGAAATATTTCTTGTGCCGTGTTTCAAGACAATAATTTTCTTCCATATAGGGGAAGGCAGTGTTAGTTCAGCCACTGGGTTAGTTGAGCCACCCATGTTTCCCAGGAAACCAAAGCAGCGACAGTTACATGGTACCACCCAGTGATTGAACACGTTATTAGACCACCATTCGTGTATAGTAGGCTACGTTTGTCACAACGGCCAGAACATGTGAGCTAAAAATTGTGATTAATGTCTCCTGGTGTATAAACTATCAACGCACGTGACCAGATTTTGTGTGTGTGCACTTACAAATTATTTACCTATTTACTTATTTACTTATTTACTTATGCACATAAAAGAAAATTGTAAATTGTTTACATCACGTCACGCATTAATGAGAAGTTAATTAAATAAGCTTAATTGTGAGAACAGGGCTAGTTGATCCACCCAAGGCCCAAGGAAGGGTTAGTTGAGCAGCGTTTAAAGAACGAAGACGAGTGTTCTATACCCCAAAATGCGTCTACGAATTCATTTTTCCGACCACATTGGGACATCGGATAGCTACAAGAAAACATATTAGCAGTTTATTACACTGATTGCGATTGACCTATAAGTCTATTTTAATTAAGTGTGTGGACTTATTAATTAAGTGAGTAGATTGTCAGAGACGTGTTGTTCCCATTAGGTAGATGTGTTGGCTGAGTTGTTATGAATTTTGTTTACAAGGCCTATGTAAATTATACAAATAAAGCATTTACGCAATTTGCGCTACACTATGGCTCAACTTACTCCACATCAAGTGTTAGTCGAGCCAGCTTACCAACCCTATTTGAATCAGCTATATATAGTTATCTATGCATACTATATATAGTATAGTGGTAAAAAAAAATTATCTACTCATAATCATAATTTATGTGAGTAAAAACAATTTTTACTTATGAATGTGATTGTGCCCTAGACATCGAAAAGAATAGGAAAAAATGGCTCAATTGACACTGCCATCCCCTACAGTACATTGTGGTGATGGGACTGAGAGACGAGTAACTAGTTACCTGCTGTTTGTGTGATAAGGAGATAAGCATAGTAAAGAGGAGTAGCATACACGTTGGCCAACTCCGTCCGATGCTGAAATAAACACACAAGACCGACAAACGGTGTTTAATTGTCACTACTTACTTGTGTGAGCATGTCTAGCAAATGTAATGCTGCAGTGCTGTGTGTGCGTGTGCGTGTGCGTGTGCGTGTGCGTGTGCGTGCGCGTGCGCGTGCGTGTGTGTGAACTGGACATGTCGTAACATGGCACCTAGGAGGAGTCAACTAACAACACATGTTCAAATCAACAACAGGATCACTGCAGTGGATCTTCTTTGTATTTAAGT